>CM077165.1:100947171-101108087 GCA_039583875.1 Platanthera guangdongensis
ATGTGGGCCAATTTCAATATCAATTGCCGTCATTGTGGAGACATCTCTCATGATAGCGACAGATGCCCTCAGATGTATAGTAGCCAGGAAATTTATGAATCGATATATCGTCGACATAAGCTGGTTAGTTACTGACCTGCGGAGCCATTGCCGCACTACTTTTATTCAGCTTCAGCAACCGTTGCACCACCACAGCCGGCTAAGAAGTGCCTTTTTTGTCGAAGCTGGGATCATGCATTGAAGGATTGCGCCGCGTACCTAGCTGAGCTAGCGGTGGATGACGAGCCGGATTTTCGGATTGTCTCCACTTCAACCTTGGGCAACATCCCTTCTGTATCGGGGTATGTGCCATTGCCATCTTTATGTTATGGAGAAGACATCCCAGGTATGTGCACTGATACATGCGCTTATCCCCATTCCGACAGTGCTATTTATACTCCTGAAGTGCATACTTCACCTAGCATAGAATCTTTTAGTTGTGAAGAGCCAGCGCTCAATGTCTTACCAAGCTTCGTATCTTCACCTTCTTCTTTGCATAGCATTCTTTCTTCTTCTGGCAGTGCTGTTGAGATTGAATCGCAGGTGGAAATTAGCATTTCCCGCGTTCTGTTAGATCCAGTCGAGGAGGACGACTCCGTGGCAGAGGTTGCAACCTCCACCCCATGTGAGGATGCCTGAGGCATGGGCGAGGCAGATGCAGCTTTAGAACATTCCTGCACTAGCTTAGACAGCTGTTTGGAAGCATCCACAATTCCGCCAACGGGGGATGACTCCGGGATCATCCCCAAGATCGAGGTCCGTTTATGTTATTCTTCTCGTTTATTTCTTGACCATGCTCTCGTGTCTATTCTCATGCAGGACCACATTGTGGAATTGGTCCAATCAGTACAAGGGCCTGTAATGCGGCCTCGGACTTATTGTAACCAGATGCAGATGGAGTTGGAGCCGATGAGCTTCCCAAGTTACTTTCTGCCCATGCCCGACACCTTCGATAGGTATACGTATACATGTATTGGGGCTTCTGTTCTATCTCCGTTCCGGTACCCGCTACCGCAGCGTGACCATGAACCTCTGCCTGAGCATTTCCAGTTTCATTCGCCCATCAGTTAGGAGATGCTCAGATTTTGAATAAGTCCTGTTGGGAGACAATAAACCCAACAGTTATCTAGGATAGTGTTTCTTTTGTTACATTTTTGTTTGTATTTCATTATTTGGGTATGGTAGCCCAGCTGTGTGTTGAGCTCTCTGTTGCACCACGTGGTCAGCAGTGTGAAATAGACTGAAAACTCAGGCGTGTGAAAAATTTCACAGCGCACGACCACTGGTCGTGCGCACTACTTATAATTGCATGACCACTGGTCGTGCGCATGCCCGGTTTCTTTTTATTTTCCAGCCACTGTCCACTGTGCGTGCGCCCTAATCTCCCGCTTGGTCTGCTGCGCGTGCGTTGTCGGCGCTCATCCTCTTCCGATTCCTCTCCTGTGGTTCGTCTCTCTCTCCTCCGGTAGGATCCCTCAACTTATTATCTCTCTTCTTCACTTTGTTGTAATGGAACCTAGACGCCGCCCTATAGTAAAGGCCTATCAACGATCCGGTCGTGCTTCAGCAAGCCCTGCGCAGATTTTGGGAAGAATGGGAACCTTTGCTAAGGTAGAGCATACTCAATGCTATAATTCCTTGAAGGACAAGCCATTCCTCTCTCAGCGGCTTGTTGACTGGAACGAGCTACGCTCCATTGGGGATGACGGTGCTTTAGCAGAGGCCGTGCTCATTCTCTACTCTTTCGATTTTTGGAGCAAGTTATTCGAGTGCGACGAGCTTGGCTTTCGGGAATTGACATTGGAATTCCTTTCCACATTCACTTGGGAGACAACGGCGGACAACCACTATCTCCCCACATGTTCCTTTCGGATGATGGGAAATGTCTTCACGGTCACACTGCCCGAGCTTGCCATTCATGCAGGTGTCTATTCCGAGGCAGAGGCATCCCAGATTAATTTCCCCGCATTGTGCATTGATTTTCCAGAGGGTGTGACTCCGCGGTCCGCTTGGCATTCTCTGACCGGAGGGCATGAGGAGTACGTAGCCCGCCGTGCCAAGTCAACAAAGATTGTCTCCCCCGCTCTCAGGTTTATGCAGCATTTGCTTTGTCATTCACTCACTGCTAGGGCCCTGAGCAAGAATGTGGTGGGGTGGCAGGATTTGATCTCCTTATCTAGCATGCAGCAGCAGTACCCCCTCCATTTGGGGTATATGCTGGCCTATTTCTTCCACCACGAGACCACTTATGGTCTCGCGGGAGCGATCGGGGGTGCTTACTACATTACCCGCATTGCCAAAAGTTTGGGAGTTTGGAGCCAGCTACCTCCGATGGTGCAGGTCACTGCCCCATCCATGATCTCCAGGGCCAACCTGGTGAGTTGCCATTTACTACATGTGGTAGGGAGAAAAGGTGGCCGGCAGTTTATTGTCCGCATGCCTGGTGATGCGCCTGCGGGTAGAGATGAAGGGGAAGATGAAGGAGAGCCGGGTGAATCTTCCGCTATGGTTAGGCGGAGTACAGGAGTGCCACCGCAGTAGAGTCAACAACAACTGAGGCCGCCCATAAAGCATGAGGGGCAATCTAGCCGCCAGTTCAGCTCAGTTCAAGAGAGGGGTGTCCCATATTTATCCGAGCGCCTTGCTGATCTGGAAGCTTCCCAGTTTTGGATGTAGGATTTTATTTACCAGCAAGCAGTGCGAGGCGGGATGAACATTCAACCACCTCCCACTCGTGTCGCCCCATCAGCACCTGGTCCGCGTCCGTTGCCCATCGAGATTCACGACAGTGATAGTGAGGGGGAGTGAGTGGAACTCACCATAGAGCTAGTCTACCACGCCTTCTGTTTCTTTTCTATTCTTTATATTTTCTGAGCAAGACAGCTACTATATTTTGTGAGCGCCCATCTGGGAGCCGACTGTTGTCTTTTCTTTTTTTTTATGTATCGAACTCTCTATTTGAACTGCTAATACAAGTATTTGCTCCACCTTAAGGACGATAAACAAAAGGGCTTTCGGGAGACAACCCAAGTTGGACCGTTTGGTCCTATGCTGTGTTTTGAGTTCTGTTTATTTCTTTTTATATATATGTGTGTCTAGATTTTGTTTGGCTTGCATCCTTTAATCGCAGGTGCAGGAATATTTGAGGCGCGGCAACTTGGCCGCACTTGGACATCTCATTGCACGACTGGTATGCTCAATTTTGAGCATAGGTACTTCCTACCCTAGCTATTTATCCTATTTGGAATGCTTATTTTTACTCGTTGTCAACTTTAAGTCATGGGGGGAGTATGTCTGTGGTCACTACACCACACTTTCTATTGCATTCCAGTTTCTTGTTTACTTATTTCTTGCTTTAGGTTGCACACACTGAATCACCCACACGAGTGCGCTCTTACCCACGCGCACAACCTGAGTTAAATTTATTGTTTTTGTGTAAACTTTAAAATAGTGGTACTGGCTTAGGATTTCAGGATTGAGTAGTTCGAAAATCATGCAGTGCTCCTAATCGAATACTCATGGTTTGTGTAGAGTTAGGATAGAACTAATTTTTCTTTATGCTCGTAGATTTATTCTTTTCTTCACACGTAAATATTGTTTGTACTGCTCAAAATCTGAATCTGGGATAATCGAATGATAGTGTAGGAATGCGTGTAGCCGCCACTAGACTCGTATTGCTCGAGTCGGGGGAAGGATCATCTTTCTCGGTGGCTAAGAACTTGCCCTAAGCTACTCTCGAAGCATTGGTGCACGGTTAGTTAAGCGTGAGCATGGCATAGGCCTTCATTTTGGCTAGTTTGAGCCTTGTTTAGCCATTCCTACCTGTTAACCATTGCATGCCAAATTTGTGCCTACCCTTCCTTTGATCCAGCTCCACTCACTTTCACCAAGGCCTGAAGCTAAACCCACCTTCGCAATCAAATGCTTGAGCTGATTTGTATTTACTGTTTTGTCGAGGTTGTGATTAGTGGACATTGTTTTTGGGGGTGCTGATTTTATTCCCGTTTTGATTGCTTCGTTTGGGGATTGCTAGCGCAGAAAAGAAAACAACAGTTTACGAAAATAAAAAACTGATTCGCGCAAAAGAAAAAAAAATTTATGAAAGAATTGCTTTGAGATTTCGATCCCCATCCTCTTTATTGAATTTGGTCGGGTTCAGCCGTGTTCACACCCGGATTTCAAGCTAAGTCTGGGGGCGTGTGCCCCATTCTTTTCTAAGTGGCTGTTTTGGTTTGGGTTGTTTTCGTTCGCTTTGGTTGCATAGAGCCTTCATGTTTATCTTTGATCACCAAGCCGTCGCCTAAGCCCCATTTCCTCCTACAAGTCCTACTGATTCACGCTTGAGTCTAACCCGCGCTGTGGAGAGAGTGTGAACGTGCAAGCGTATGGTCCCCGACATTGGTGGATTCCTTTGGAGGTGATCCCGAGTCCCGAACTTTGGCAATGCTCACCTTAGTGGCCTGCCTACTTTCTTCCTGCACATGATCGCACGATTCTTCAGAATTCTAATTTTGAGCAATTACAATATTTATTTACGTCTGTCTAATAGTTTAAACTACGTTGTCTAATTAAAAAAAAATTCTATTATTTCCTCTATACCCATGATATATTTGATTTCTCGTCTTACTTCTTTTTGAAATTTCTGAGCTAGTTAGCTATCTTCGAGTCCACGGAGTAATGATTTGCTCGGGACGTGCAAATGGTTAAGTCTGGGGGTGTGATGAGTCCACATTTTACACTGATTTTTGGACTCATCTGGGCTAGTTTTATCGTCTTAGCACTACACTTGAGAGCCTTTATTGCTTATTTGTGCTTTTGTACCTATTTCACGATTAAGTGCACTGTAGGCCCGCCTCTGTGTGTTTTCTGTGTTTCTATTTTTGTTGTTATTCTTTAGCTCTATCTCGGGGATGTGTGATTGATATTTTCTCGCATCAAGTCCGAAAACTTAATGCGGGTTAAAACTCCAAAAAGGTTTACGAAGCACGGCGCCCCGGGCGATTTTATTTAAGTAGAAAAGCGGATTTGATTTTATTTAAGAAAACGGGGCGCGCGTATTTATTTATTTGGATATAAAACTGGTTAAATCGAGTTTTAACGAAAGGAGGCAAGTGCACCTATCGTGAGTAGTACAGGATATTCCGGGTGGAATATCGAGGTCGTATTGTTCTCGGGGCCGGTTTGATTATTTCTACTCTTCCCTGGAGGGGACTATTATTTTACCGATAATTATCTTGTCGGGATATTTATATATAATAAAATGCAGAAAAAGATAGAAAGTAAATGAAAGCATGAAGGTGGTGCCGATGAAGAGCTTAGCTCGATGGCACCGAGAAAACATTGAACTAAAATAAACGTTAAATAAAAAGAGCTCCTAAGTTTCTACTTAATTAGGGCGGAGACTTGGCCGTGGAGGCTCCACTAAAATGAACTCACCTATCTCTAGGACTATCGCTCACCTGAACATTAAGACTATTCGATCGGGCTCTCGTCCGACGAAGGATTCCTCTTAATGCCCGCATTACGCTAAGAACCCCGCTATTGGGTGGGGAACCCAATCCGGTAGAGTTGGCGCGCCTCCTCTCTCGAGGGTTAGTGCGGAACTCCATTTACCAAGGGGTGATCGGCCCATATGCACGGCCTCTCGGCTAGCTAGCATATGGACTACGGAAATAGGGCCCACACATCGATTATGTGGTCCTACGCGTCGTAAACCCCGGGCAAACCTTAAGTGATTTTTAATTAAATAGAAAAATAAGACCTTTAATTATTTAAAGGAATTTTTTCTGTCCCAATGCTCTTCGATACTGAGGGCTAAGAACGTTAGCCACTCATCGGAATGGGGACGGCAGCGATTGAAAGCAATAAAATTAAAGCAGAAAAATAAAGCAGGAAAATTAAAGCAGTAAATGGAAAGCAGTAAATTGCAAGTCCTACTCAAACGAGTAGGACTGAAATGAAAGCAGTAAAATTGCAAGTCCCGGCGCAAATGCGTGGGCGGGAAAAAGAAAGCAAGTCCTACTCAAACGAGTAGGAGAAAATAAATGCATTTACAAGGGCATTCCAAATTATAAAGACCGGCCATTTAACTCAAGTGAGTAGGCGGTAAATAAAAGCTAACACTCACGCACTCAACATAAAATTAAAACACACCCACTCTACAAGAAGTAAACACACTCCACTGAAATAAAATCCAGCCATTTAACTCAAGCGAGTAGGCGGAAAAATAAAAATACACACACTTGCTTGAATAAAATCCAGCCATTTAACTCAAATGAGTAGGCGGAAAATTAAAAATAACACACGCACACACTCTACAGGAATTGAAATAAAGCTATAAAACTACTCATACACGCACGCACACGTACAAAAAAATAGGAAAAACAAAGTGACTGGAAAATTAAAACGACTACATTTCTACCGCTAGAATGCGGTAGAAATGAATAAAAAGTGAAAATAAAATTAAAAGGAGCAAAAGTTTTTGCAAATAAGCGAAAAGAGCAAGTGCTCGAAAAATTGAAATGAATACATTTCTACCGATGGAATGCGGTAGAAATGCATAAAAAGATGAAATAAAATTTAAACGGGCAAAAAGTTTTTGAAAATAAGAGCAAAAACGAAGTGTTCGAAAAATTAAAATGACTATATAAACGTTCCTATAACTCCGCAAAAGTGATTAAAAAGTGAAAATAAAGTAAAAAGGAACGAAAAGTTTTACGAGCTAAACACGAAAATCTAAGTTAGCAAAAATACAAATCACTTTGAAAACGCTTTTACAGGTTTATAGGAATGAAATAAAAGCTATTAAAACCTAAGTCTAACAAAAACTAAGTAAAAAATAACTAAGTATTATAACATGAAAATTAATCTCATACACCCACACACGCGTACAAAAAGAAAGCGAAAAAAAACAAAGTAAAAAAAACAAATAAGATTGCTTAGAGATTGCATATAAATGAAGTCCATAACAATGTAAAGGAGAAAATATACAAATTTTATTGAACTAAACAGGAGATTACAAAGCTAAAAATAAAGGAGAGGGGGAGAAAACAACTTTACATAGCATTTGGAAGCACCTAACAGCAAAGCCCTAAGCAAAATGGATCCAAAAAAATGGAACCCGGAATTCAGACAGGAAATCTGAATTTATAGAAAAAATTTCACGGGACACGCCCTCGGACACGGGCGTGTCCGGGGGCGTGTCTACACTATTCACATGGCGGCCTTCCGATTTGACTGGAGATTTGACTTTGGCCGCTGAAAATCGGGACGGTCACGCCCCATGTCACGGGCGTGACTATGGGCGTGTCGACACTATTAAGCAGTAAATTTCGGTGACTTGACGGCGAGTTGACGTTGCGGCGGAAAACACGGCGGTCACGCCCCTTGTCACGGGCGTGACGGTGGGCGTGTCGTGCGGCGATTAATGGCGTTGTTGACTTCGGGAGGTTGCCGGCGGCAGTTTGTCGGCCAGGTGGAGGAGTCACGCCCTAGGTCACGGGCGTGACTCTAGGCGTGTCGGGTTGGCTCGACGAACGTCGAGCGAAAAGCATCGAAAGGAGTGGTCACGGCTTGGGTCACGCCCCGTGTCAGGTGACACGGGCGTGTCGACGGGCGTGTCAGCTGGGTCGACGATCGTTGAGCGCGATTCCGTCGATCTGGATGGTCACGGGCATGGGTCACGGGCGTGACTCGGGTGACACGGGCGTGACACGGGCGTGTCACGCTATTTCTTCAATAATATGTCATTTCTCGGGAATTTGACGTATCACGCCCTGGTCACGGGCGTGACCAACAGTACACGGGCGTGTACGTTGAGTTTTTGGCAATTTTTCCTGAAAAATTCAGAAAATAAAAATAAATCTAAGTTAGAAAATATTTACAAAAAGGAAGCAATTTATTAAGGAAAAACAACTAAAAATTACAAAAAGAAACTAATACATCTTATTTAATGTATATAAAAATACGTATATTTACAACTCATCAAATACCCCCATACTTAAGCTTTTGCTATTCCAGAGCAAAAGTTGGAGATGAACTTATAATGAATTAAAGAAATCCTAAGTTTATCTACCGCTTGACTTAATTGAAAGAAGGATCAAAATGAATATCTAGGGTATACGAGTTAAATCGTAAATTATGCCAAAAATTTAAATAAAGGAAGAGTTTCAGCAAAAGACTTCTCGTTATAAGCAAATAGATAGCAAAAATTTTATTTGTGAGGCTAACAAAAATAGATTGGATTTATGAAACTGTAGCTTGGAAAAAATTAAAGGAAATAATTTAATTTACAAATTATGCTCTCAAAAAGATTTTTAAAAATAAATCTAGAATTTTTTGAATTTGGCGGAGGGAGATATCGTGGGATATGAAGAAGGTTTAGAATTTTTAGAGGCGAGGGTATATTTTTTTTCGCTCGAACCTCTAATGATTTTTTTTTTTTCGAATATGGATGTTAGGAAAACGAAATCTTATTTTCCATAACAAAATTTTTTTAACATCTTCATAATCCAATGTATATGTGTAGGAGTAATGAATTTTATCCTCTTACTCGATAACATATAATCTTTTCAAATATTGGATGCCTATGTTTACGGAACGAAATCTTATTCCCATTGACATAGGATCTTTTAAGGAACGAAATCATGTCAAGTATGACATGAAAAAAAGGTGATAGAGTTTTTTCAAAAATAAAACTAGGTCTAATAAAAAAAACTTTTGAGAGCAACCTTTATAAATGAAACATTCCTAAATTTCAAAAAAAGCTTGGAGTTATCATAACTTGAAATCTAAGATTGTTATTTTTAACAAAATAAATATGCAACTATTTAGATAGATTAGAAGTGGTGCTGAAAACAGGTACTTTATTTAAAAAAAAAAAAAAAAAAAAAAAAAAAAAAAAAAAAAAAAAAAAAAAGCATACGAAAATTTTTAAAACTTAACCCCAGATATCTAAATATATCGTTCTCTAATTAATAAACGAATAGTAAGCAAAGAATTAAAATAATTCGCTTATAAATTAGCTCGCAACTAGATTATTGGAGAGCGAAAAGGGTTAAGAATTGAGATATTCGATTTATTTGTTACATAATTAAAAAGACTTTTTTTTTTTTGATTTTTAGGGTTTTTCTCTGTTTTTTTTTTTTTGAATTTTTAGTTATTGGCCCGCGAACAGACTCTTTGGGTGGTTGGTTCGATGAGTCGAACGTCGCGGGCATGCTAAAAAGCGAGGTTTACAAATAAGAAGAGGCGGGGAAGAAAGAGATTTATTTACAAAAAATATTTACGATGTAAAAAGATTTTTTGTATTTTTTTGAGTTTTATGAATTTTTTTTTTTTTTTTTTTTTTTGAAGTTTTATGATAATAAAAACAAGGAAACTTTTTTAGATTTTAAGTTTTGCAAATTTTTTTGTAGTTTTGATGAGTACAGAATAAAATAAAAAAATAAAAAAAATGCAGTATAGGAAAACACCCCCATACTTAAACCCAACATTGTCCCCAATGTTGCAGTCTAAGTATGCGGAACGATTAATATACAAAATATAATAAGTACAAAAAGAAAAAGGGAGGGTAGGAGCTTCCCTAAGACGAGCGCGGGAGGCCCAGGTTGAAACCCTACATTATTTAGAAAAGAAAAAAGCAACTAGATAAGCATAAAAACAAAAAAAAGATACACTCGGCCAAAGAGTGGGTGTGGGCGGTAGGGGGTGACAAGTGCGTGGGACTCGAAGCTGACGTCTTAGCTTATGAGTGCAATAAAAATGCGCTCCCCTATCGCCCAAAAGAGGGAGAACTGCGCCGAATCAAAATAAAATAAGTTAAATTAAACAAAATATATAGTTACGTTTTTTTTTTTTGGGTTTGTTTTTTATGTTTATTTTTTTTTTTGTTTAGATCAAATTAGTAATTTTTTGTTTGTTTTTTTTTTTTTTCATAAGGAAAATATTTTTTAAGTTTTTCATTTTTCAATGTTTTGTTTTTTTTTTTTTTTTGTTTTTTTGTGTTTTTGTTGTTAGTTTTATAGTTTTTTTTTTAAGTTTTTAAGGTTTTGCAAAAAAATTTTTTAGTTTTATAAGTTTTTAAAATTTTTTTTTTTATAGTTTTTATGATTATTATTAGTATTATATTTTTGTTGGCCATTTTTAATTTTTGGTATATATAGATATAGGTAAAATTAATAGATTTCCAGAGTTCGAAATAACGACTCGAAAACTCCCCGGCAACGGCGCCAAAAACTTGATTGATTTTTTCTCGCATCAAGTCCGAAAACTTAATGCGGGTTAAAACTCCAAAAAGGTTTACGAAGCACGGCGCCCCGGGCGACTTTATTTAAGTAGAAAAGCGGATTTGATTTTATTTAAGAAAACGGGGCGCGCGTATTTATTTATTTGGATATAAAACTGGTTAAATCGAGTTTTAACGAAAGGAGGCAAGTGCACCTATCGTGAGTAGTACAGGATATTCCGGGTGGAATATCGAGGTCGTATTGTTCTCGGGGCCGGTTCGATTATTTCTACTCTTCCCTGGAGGGGACTATTATTTTACCGATAATTATCTTGTCGGGATATTTATATATAATAAAATGCAGAAAAAGATAGAAAGTAAATGAAAGCATGAAGGTGGTGCCGATGAAGAGCTTAGCTCGATGGCACCGAGAAAACATTGAACTAAAATAAACGTTAAATAAAAAGAGCTCCTAAGTTTCTACTTAATTAGGGCGGAGACTTGGCCGTGGAGGCTCCACTAAAATGAACTCACCTATCTCTAGGACTATCGCTCACCTGAACATTAAGACTATTCGATCGGGCTCTCGTCCGACGAAGGATTCCTCTTAATGCCCGCATTACGCTAAGAACCCCGCTATTGGGTGGGGAACCCAATCCGGTAGAGTTGGCGCGCCTCCTCTCTCGAGGGTTAGTGCGGAACTCCATTTACCAAGGGGTGATCGGCCCATATGCACGGCCTCTCGGCTAGCTAGCATATGGACTACGGAAATAGGGCCCACACATCGATTATGTGGTCCTACGCGTCGTAAACCCCGGGCAAACCTTAAGTGATTTTTAATTAAATAGAAAAATAAGACCTTTAATTATTTAAAGGAATTTTTTCTGTCCCAATGCTCTTCGATACTGAGGGCTAAGAACGTTAGCCACTCATCGGAATGGGGACGGCAGCGATTGAAAGCAATAAAATTAAAGCAGAAAAATAAAGCAGGAAAATTAAAGCAGTAAATGGAAAGCAGTAAATTGCAAGTCCTACTCAAACGAGTAGGACTGAAATGAAAGCAGTAAAATTGCAAGTCCCGGCGCAAATGCGTGGGCGGGAAAAAGAAAGCAAGTCCTACTCAAACGAGTAGGAGAAAATAAATGCATTTACAAGGGCATTCCAAATTATAAAGACCGGCCATTTAACTCAAGTGAGTAGGCGGTAAATAAAAGCTAACACTCACGCACTCAACATAAAATTAAAACACACCCACTCTACAAGAAGTAAACACACTCCACTGAAATAAAATCCAGCCATTTAACTCAAGCGAGTAGGCGGAAAAATAAAAATACACACACTTGCTTGAATAAAATCCAGCCATTTAACTCAAATGAGTAGGCGGAAAATTAAAAATAACACACGCACACACTCTACAGGAATTGAAATAAAGCTATAAAACTACTCATACACGCACGCACACGTACAAAAAAATAGGAAAAACAAAGTGACTGGAAAATTAAAACGACTACATTTCTACCGCTAGAATGCGGTAGAAATGAATAAAAAGTGAAAATAAAATTAAAAGGAGCAAAAGTTTTTGCAAATAAGCGAAAAGAGCAAGTGCTCGAAAAATTGAAATGAATACATTTCTACCGATGGAATGCGGTAGAAATGCATAAAAAGATGAAATAAAATTTAAACGGGCAAAAAGTTTTTGAAAATAAGAGCAAAAACGAAGTGTTCGAAAAATTAAAATGACTATATAAACGTTCCTATAACTCCGCAAAAGTGATTAAAAAGTGAAAATAAAGTAAAAAGGAACGAAAAGTTTTACGAGCTAAACACGAAAATCTAAGTTAGCAAAAATACAAATCACTTTGAAAACGCTTTTACAGGTTTATAGGAATGAAATAAAAGCTATTAAAACCTAAGTCTAACAAAAACTAAGTAAAAAATAACTAAGTATTATAACATGAAAATTAATCTCATACACCCACACACGCGTACAAAAAGAAAGCGAAAAAAAACAAAGTAAAAAAAACAAATAAGATTGCTTAGAGATTGCATATAAATGAAGTCCATAACAATGTAAAGGAGAAAATATACAAATTTTATTGAACTAAACAGGAGATTACAAAGCTAAAAATAAAGGAGAGGGGGAGAAAACAACTTTACATAGCATTTGGAAGCACCTAACAGCAAAGCCCTAAGCAAAATGGATCCAAAAAAATGGAACCCGGAATTCAGACAGGAAATCTGAATTTATAGAAAAAATTTCACGGGACACGCCCTCGGACACGGGCGTGTCCGGGGGCGTGTCTACACTATTCACATGGCGGCCTTCCGATTTGACTGGAGATTTGACTTTGGCCGCTGAAAATCGGGACGGTCACGCCCCATGTCACGGGCGTGACTATGGGCGTGTCGACACTATTAAGCAGTAAATTTCGGTGACTTGACGGCGAGTTGACGTTGCGGCGGAAAACACGGCGGTCACGCCCCTTGTCACGGGCGTGACGGTGGGCGTGTCGTGCGGCGATTAATGGCGTTGTTGACTTCGGGAGGTTGCCGGCGGCAGTTTGTCGGCCAGGTGGAGGAGTCACGCCCTAGGTCACGGGCGTGACTCTAGGCGTGTCGGGTTGGCTCGACGAACGTCGAGCGAAAAGCATCGAAAGGAGTGGTCACGGCTTGGGTCACGCCCCGTGTCAGGTGACACGGGCGTGTCGACGGGCGTGTCAGCTGGGTCGACGATCGTTGAGCGCGATTCCGTCGATCTGGATGGTCACGGGCATGGGTCACGGGCGTGACTCGGGTGACACGGGCGTGACACGGGCGTGTCACGCTATTTCTTCAATAATATGTCATTTCTCGGGAATTTGACGTATCACGCCCTGGTCACGGGCGTGACCAACAGTACACGGGCGTGTACGTTGAGTTTTTGGCAATTTTTCCTGAAAAATTCAGAAAATAAAAATAAATCTAAGTTAGAAAATATTTACAAAAAGGAAGCAAATTATTAAGGAAAAACAACTAAAAATTACAAAAAGAAACTAATACATCTTATTTAATGTATATAAAAATACGTATATTTACAACTCATCAATGTGGTGTGCACGTTCTGGTGGCCTTTCTGCCCCTTCTGCTGGTACAGTGGCCGTGTGCGTGCTCCGAAACTGCTCGGGAGACTCCGACGATGCAGGAATACTGCGCACGACCACTGGACTTACTGCGCACGACCACTGGTCGTGCGCCACTGTTCGTGCGCATTACACCCCCTTTTTCATAACCCTGTCCCGGGAATCGCACGAGCACTGGCCATAGTGCGCACGACCACTAGTCGTGCGCCACTGCTCGTGCGCATATATGTTGATGCTTCTTGTCCAGGTTGCAGGTTTATTTGGAAAAGCCGCACGATCATCGACCTACAGTGCGCACGACCACTGGTCGTGCGCTACTGATCGTGCGCACTGCTTCTGCTGCCTCCGTATATAAGGCCCTGCTCCGCATTTTAGGTCAACGCCTGTCATTTGCTGCGATCGGAGAGTGCGCGGGAATCGCCATTTCACCTCTCCAGCTGCTCCATCACTTCCACCTTCGTCGGGAAGCCATTTCTAACTACTCCGAAGCTTTTCAACACTCCGGCGAAGCCCTCGGCCATTGATGACTTCAACTTCAAGCTTTCCTGCAGAGTTGGTGAAGTAGATAACCTAGAGAACGTACTTAAAGGCCTTCGAGGTGACAGATCGTTGGTACCGGAAGCCTCCTTGGACTGAGCCCGAAAGCGGATTGACAACTCGCTACTCCGGCCACGACCTGCGGTGGATCTTCATTCTCTTTTGGTTTACTCCTCTTCCCCTTCCTCTGTGCTATGAATGTTTTGAGCAGTGTAATGAACATTTCCATCCCTGAACATCAAGTTTCTTTTATAGTTAATGGAATGTTAGTATCTTCTTATGCTTGTGAGTTTTGTCTGTGAATGCGCCTCGCTCACCCCACATCCACTTCATTCACGTGCCTTGTCTGACTGCACTCCACACAATAACGCTGCAATCCATTAGCTTCCCTTCCACTCGCCCAACTGAAGTTCGGCATCGCGGCCGACAAACCCACTTCACCTTGCGAAGCGGAGCCTTCGACCCGCATAGCTTTTACTAGTTCAGTAGATCAAACATCCACAATCTCCCTAGTCCGCTATTTCCTTTTTATTCTATTTTTAACTCTCATAACGATATTCTCGGTACTGTTGTTGTTCTACGCTAATTGCATTCCTCAAGAGACCGACACTCGGGGATTTATTCCCAAAACTTTATTACTTGTGCGACCGGTGCGCTTGCCGAATTACACGCATCAGATGCAGAGCTTCGAATGGTTAAATAAATAGCCGTCCCGAATGTAAAAAGAAGTAATGGTTGTGGGCGAGTCGTCTTGAGTGGCGAAATAGATATCCTTAAAATCGGGGCAGTGGACGTACTCGTGCTTAATCCTATCGAAGCCAATCACATTAACTTCTAGCGTGGAGAGCAATAACGAAACACGACTAAGGGGGTCGGCTACGCGGTTGAGAGTCCCCTTAAGGTGTTTGATAATGAAAGTGTACTCCTGAAGATAGGAGACCCATTTGGCATGTCTAGTACTAACCTTAGTTTGAGAGTTGAGAAACCGTAGCGCTTCATGATCGGATAGGATGACAAACTCCTTAGGAAGTAAATAATGCCGCCAATGTTGGAGGCATCGAATGACCGCGTAAAACTGCCGATCATAATTGGAATAATTTAATTTCGGACCTGCTAGTTTCTCACTGAAATACCCCACAGGTTGGCCTTCCTGACTCAACACTCCACCAATTCCCAATCCAGACGCATCACATGACAACTCGAAAACCTTGGTAAAATCCGGTAGTCGCAAAAGGGGGCTTCCGACATGCGCGATTTAATTAATTGGAAGGTCGTAGCAGCCGAGTTCGTCCATGTAAATTCACCTTTTTTCATGCACTCGGTAATGGGGGTCATAATACTACTAAAATCCTTAATAAATCGTCGATAAAATGTAGAGAACCCGTGAAAACTCCGACCATCCCGAATGTTGGCAGGCTCGGGCCAATCTCTAATGGCTTGTACCTTCTTGGGGTCTATGTGGATCCCCTTCGAACTCACAATATAACCGAGGAACTCAACCGATGTCACATGGAAGGTGCACTTCTTAATGTTCACGAATAAGTTTTCCGATCTCAGCGTGGTAAGGATGGTTTTTAAATGTGACTCGTGATCAATCGTGGAGGTGCTAAAAACCAAAATGTCGTCAAAATATACCACGATGAACTTTCCCATATAGGGTTGGAAGACGTGGGTCATCATCCTCGAAAACGTGCTCGGCGCATTGGAAAGCCCAAACGGCATAACTAACCACTCGTAGAGCCCTTCCTTAGACTTAAAGGTGGTTTTCCACTCGTCACCTTCCCTAATTTAGATCTGATGGTAGCCACTCCTAAGATCCAATTTCGAGAAAATCGTGGCACCGGCTAACATGTCCAATAAATCATCTAAGCGAGGGATGGGAAAGCGATACTTAATAGAGATTTTATTAATGGCTCTACTATCCAACACATCCTCCAAGAGCCGTCCTTCTTGGGGGCAAGTAAGGCGGGGACGGCACACGGGCTCTTGCAGTGGCGGATAAAACCCTTTTGCAATAAATCTGAGATCTGGGTTTGCAACTCTAAGTGTGCGGAGGGGTTTAGCCGATAATGTGGGAGGTTGGGCAATGAGGAGCCCGGAATGAAATCAATGGCATGTTGGACATCCCGCAATGGGGGTAACTCAGCCGGTAGCTCGTTCGGGTACACGTCCACAAACTCTTCTAAGAGTTTTCTCAACGCCGGCGTCAAGTTCTCAAAAGTTGCCGCATCTTCCTTAACTTGCAGACACACTAATGCATAGAGGACACCATCTAAAAAGGTAGTACGCTTCCATTCTTTCCTTCCTATCAGACTCAACGTCTTCTTCTCGACCGGGATGATCGTATCTTTGGAGGGGGCCGATGGATCCTTTGGCGGGGCGGGTTTTAAGAGAATGGTTCTTCCATTAAATTTAAACTCGTAAGTATTGGCCCGACCAAAGTGGGTGGCGTCATGATCATACAACCAAGGGCGACTCAACAAGACGTGACAAGCATCCATAGGGATGACGTCACACCAAATCTGCTCAGAATAAGCTTTGATGGTAAGGGGTACCAAGCATCGCTTTGACACAGGGAGGGACGACTTGTCTACCCATGCCACCTTATAAGGGTGAGGGTGCGGCTTGGCATCAAGAGACATTCGTCTCACCGCGGTTTCAGAAATTACGTTCATGCAACTACCGCTATCAATGATCAACCTACACCATTTGTCCCTACTCTTAAAATTCAACGTGAAAATGTTTGTCCTATTCCAATCGTCTAACGCTCGAGTGGTCGCCAGAATACACCTCATAACCATCATATGGGAGTCATCCTCCATATCACTAGGCACTCTGTCTGACTCGCTCTCTTCTCCCGCCTCGTAAGTAATGTCGTCTGTCCCACCGGTGGAATCTAACAGGGCTAATGGTCTGGGTGTAGTAGGACAATCACTAGCATAGTGCCCTTGGATCCCGCAAACGTAACAGGTGACATTCGTTCTGTTGACCCGACCCACCGGGACTCTCTCACCAGAGGGGTTTCTCTCATTCCTAGCCATTACGACTATGGAGGTCGAATCGGGGGACTGATACTTTCCTTTAGCCTTATAGGTGGCGGTGGGAGGCGGTCCTAAAATGGACTTGCCCTTTTGGAACGAGCGAGACTTACCTTTAAGCGCATTGTGCTGCTCAATATCTAAGGCAGCGTTGAAAGTGGTGTGCAAGTTAGTGTGACTGTAACGCAGAAGCTTTCCTTGGATGTCGGGGTTTAGTCCCTTGCGGAACCTGGAGAGGGTGACCTCGGGCATCTCCTTCACGTCACACCTAACCATCATATCCTTTAGCAAACTCATATACTCAGACACCGACCTAGTCCCTTGCTTAAGGGTAGCTAAATCATCGAACATATGTGTTTGATGGTAAGTAGGGACGTACTGTTCTGTCAGCCTAGCCTTCATTGCATCCCAGCCTATGGGCAACGCTCCGTTCTCGACTCTCAAACGCCACTCCTCATTCAGCCAAAATATTTTAGCGCGCCCTAGCAACTTCATCCTCGCTACTCACACTTTATCCGCGTCATTCAGAGTATACCACTCGAAATAACATTCGATCTCCATGATCCAGTCCTGGAAGACTTGGGGATCTCCTAACCCATCGTAGGATGGTGGCTTGACTCGGACGGCCCGAGTAAGATCAAACTCGTACGGTGCTCGAGGGGCGTGCTCATTAGGAGGGTGGGGGTAAGTATTGTGATGTTCTCCCACCCGTGGGTGAGCGGGTTGATTACAGGGTGCCCGTTGTGGTAACCCCAGTCCGTGAAGTGCCTCCCTAATAGCCGTCAACTGCTCCGTAAAATCCTGACGGAGCTCCTCAATCTCAGTGAGGGCACTACCTTCACCCCGGTCATCATCCATATTAGACGACGATGGAGGATATTCCGTACCGAGCCTAGTGCGCATGCAAAATGGAAGACAACAAATTCAGACCGACCAAAGAAGGAATTAATCCCGATTAATGACTAAAGGAAAATAATTTTTTTTTGATTTTCTTACAGGAAATAAAAAAGAGGATTGTTAAAAAAAATTTTTGATTTTTTTGGCTGAAAAATAAGAAATCTAAGCCGCTATTGGCAGACCAAAAAATAATTTTTTTTTGAGATTTTTTTTGTGACAACTAACGCGCAAACACAAGTGCAGGTTAACGTGCTAAAAAGAGGGGAGGTGCCAATTAAAAAATTGACAAGAACCTCGCTTTGATACCAAAATTGATGTAGGCTTCTACCGCGGACACAATATGGGTTACGGGAATAAAGCGGACGCCACTCTAATTCCACAATCACACTCGCACTAGCATTAACCGTGGCGCACTCGCAAACGATTTATCACAGTTCACCAACGTACGGTAGCTACTCTGCGGGAGGGTCAAACGAACGTCTATAGGCCGACGTTCTCCCAGCTAAAAGGACCAATATTGGGTCCGACTGAGCGAAGGTTGTACCAAAAGAGATCTACCCAAAATGCGATCGAAAAATGGTAGATCTCTCCCAACAAAAATGCGGGGCTCGCCACACCCTTTCGGAAATTTCGCGATTAAGATTGATGCAAATCAAAAGGAAAACCACGAAGAATCTAACGATTCAAATCCAACGCAAAAATTATTTCCGACCACTAGAATATCAAGAGGGAATCACACGTGAGTGGAGAGGATCGTTACCCAAGTCGGAATAGATGATTCCGACTACCTTTGAAGGGTCGCTCTTCCACAGTTCCGCCGGAGTCGCGCCGGTTGGAGAGATAGATCGTCCACCTTGGCCGCTTCACACCAAGGTCCCGATTCCTCGTCGTAGAAGGAGGCCCTTCTCGGATAAAACTTCACGAGAAGAGGGGCGGCCGGGTTCTCTTCAAAGGGGTGCTCGGGTGGAGAGATAGGTGGCCGGGTTCTCTTCAAAGGGGGTTGCTCGGGTGGAGGAGATAGGTGGCCGGCCGGCTAGGGAAGGTGGTGGTCGGGTTGAAGATGGTGAGAGGAGGTGGCGGCTTGGAAGAGGGGAATGAAGGAGAGGGCTGGCCGAAAGTTTTAGAGGGAGAGAGAGAGAGAGAGAGAGTGGGCGCGGCTAAGAGAGGTAGAGAGAGAGGAAGATTAGCAAGAAAAGGAAAGTTAGGGTTTCTTCTCATTCAACTTAAGTTAAACAAACCATACATGCCTATATATAGGCTTAACACCAAGTCATGGCTATATGTAGCCCAAAATAAAAATAAAAATAAAACTCTCAATGGCTACATGCAGCCCAAAATAACATATTCCAAATAAAATAGCATACTAAAATATGAATGCTCTTAAGTTAATAATAAGATAAGTTCAACTAGTTATTTGTCTTGCGCCGAGGGCGGAAATTATAGCGCCGCTCCAAACGAACACCACGGCGACGCGAGTCCTTTGTTGGAGACGAAGGAGGGTCTTTCGTTAGCGTGCCGTCATCAACAACTTGGGGGCCGTCGTCAACTTGGGGGCCGTCGTCAACTTGGGGGCCGTCGTCGCCACCACCTGGCCATTTTTGCAGTTATTTCCTGTTCTGGATCTACAAAAGGGATAAGTGGAGATTCTGGCCTTTTAGGACTAGAGTCCTTCTTTGAATTATCAGGAGAAGCTGAAGTACTTTTCTTATCTGTAGCAGGAGGAGGCTTGCTCTGAGAGGATTGTTGCTGACTGTTGTCTTGGAGACTTAGCTTGGAGTGTCTCTGATAGGTCTTGGTAATAGGCATTGATACTTGAGTCACACTTCCAAGAGGCCCTAGCTGATGGAGGAGGAGGAGGAGGGTCTTTACTGAAGTGCTTAGGAGGAGACCTGTTATAACATCCCGACTTTTATTGGTCCACCAGAACCCTAGTGGGCCTAATAAAAGTGGCCCGAACCCTACCCATGATCCGGTGGGAGATAACCATAGGCAGGAAATAGAGCTAGAGAACTCTGATTTTAGTTCTGTCAGTCCCTGTGACCTTGTACAGTCGATACGAGTGCATCAGAACTCGTTCAGTTGGACCCCGAGGTCATATAGTGAATGTGACCAATCCTCGTAAAACGCAACGAGAGCAAATTTTGGATATCGAGTTAGAGAACTCCGAATTGAGTTCTATCGATTCCTGTGACCTCATATAATTTAGAAAGGTGTATTGAAACCCGTCACGTCATAATCCGAGATCTAACGATAGTGTTACACACTTTGACCATTTTAGCACGCTGCGACACGCAAATTTTGGACTTTCGCCAAACGGACTCCGATTCAACCCCAATCAGTGGCATTTGACTCGTGTGGTCAATACGAAGTCAACGGAACTCGACCCAGTCAAATTTCGAAGACAAATGGTCAACTCATGGTCAAATAAAGCGTAGTTGTGCACCGAAAAGCGTGCGCACACCAATTATGATACGACACCCGAACTTTGACCCGACCCCGATGACTTGGACCCACTTTGACTTTGACCAGCAAGGGGTACCCACCCTAGGGTTGACTTGGTCAAACCCCACCTAAAAATCCATTTTTTGGATTTTTCTCCAAGTAGGGGCCCACCTCCTCTCCAAGGGAGGATAGCCCATGCCCCCTCACTCTTCTTTGGGCCCCCAATCAGCAAACCCCATCCTAGAGCAAGTGGAGGCCCATCCATTTTTCTCTCCCTCTCTTTCTCTCTTTCCCACCTAAAAGCCCAAGCCCAAAGGAGGCTTACACTTTTTCCCCCATGTGGGAAAATTCCCCTGAACTCTAGCTGTCCTAGGACACCTGGAGGGTGGGATTAATCCCTCCTAGTCCCACACCAAGTAGAGAAGGCTTTCCGCCCTCCCCTATAGCTATAAAAGGCCACCCCACCCCCTCTCCTTCCCCCAACTCTCAGAACAGCTCACACCTCCCCCTCCCCCCCTGCCGGAGCCCTGGTGGCCGGAAAAAGCCAAGTCGAGGAGCCTCCTCCCCCCTCCACCACCACCTTTGGCATGGCTGACCAGGCCGGCCCCTCTCGAGCCCACCAGACCCAGGTGGAACCACTCTCCCTCCCCCTTCCCCAATCTGAACACGTTGAATGTTCCCCCTTGCGGCCGGAGCGCCGCCGGTGCCACCCGAGCCTTGTTCCATGCCGGGTGGTGCCCAAGGAGGAAGGATCCTCCCCCAGTGCCGGTGGTGGAACTGGGGGAGTGTTATACCACTGGGGGAGGCAGCCCCTAGTGGCGGAGAGCGGCGATGCCACCGGAAAACGCAGTTCCGGCGGCACCCGCAAAAATAGAGAACTTCTCTGTTAAAAGCTGGCGGCGGCGGCCGGCGGCGCATAGCCGCCGGACCACCGCCCGCAAGAAGCCCGATCCCCGACGTGTCGGTCGAGGGTGGACTGGTAGGCAGCATTCCACCCGAGGAGTGGGGGTGGCGTGGTGGCGCCGAGAGCAGGGCCAGCACCACCCCAGGCTCTCGGGATGGAAATTCTGGCGGCGGCCGGCGGCGCCAAGCCGCCAGACCACCGCCTAGAGGATCGCCGGCCCCCAGCGAGATGATCGGGGCTGGCTCCAGCGTCTGCGATGACCAACCGGCTGTGGTGGAGGCCGCTCATCCTCTGCACCGCCGGCGAGGAGCAGCAGCCGCCCAATCTGGTGATAAAGATCGTGCGGTTGGGATTTTCTTAATCCCTGCCCCTGCCTCCATTTTTGTGCCCCCAAAGCGGATCCGTGGTCGATCCGCTGTGGGGAAACGTTGGTCGATTGCATCCTACGGCTCAATCTCAGTTGCAGGATCCCGGTGATCTGCTAAATGCAGACCGTTTTAATATCAGAAATTTCTAGAATATTCTGGTCCAAATCTAGGCCCCCAGGGGAAAAATGACCAGCATGAAAAATATTCCCCATGATGACGGCTATCTCCACAAAACGTTTGAGAATTTTTGGAGTTAATTTAGTATTTTTAAAAGCCAAAATAAAATTTTTTGGCGGAATTAAATACCAAAAACACCTTGGAAAATTATAAAAAATTACTAGGCTCATTTTAGGCCCTCCCAAGGGTTGTATAGAAATTTGTGGTCATGGGGATAAGTTTTGATATTTTTCCTAAAATATTGAAGTCTAGGGTCACGCACGGATCCTTTTTCTGCTCGTTTTCCCTAAAAGACGGAAATTTGAGTGTGCGACCACTCCTTATAATCAAACAAGTAATTTAAACTATTTTATCGACGAGAGCGGTCTAGTCAAGTGACTAAGCTCAAGGATTTCCAAGATTTCTTAAAACCGTCGAGCGCCTCGGCTCTCGGATGTATAGGGCACGTTCGGAAGATGAGTGTACGAGTGGTGACTTGGAGTTGTCCCTGACAACTAATAAGCATGTAACTCCTAGCCAATCCTTGATCTAATTAAGCCGTAATAAATATGGCGCAACCAAATCAATTGGATCCTAATAGTCGATGTAACCAACAAAATCTCCTTTAAATCTCGATGGAATTGAAGCCTCCTGAATAGGAGTGACTGGACTACTAACCATTTTCTTTGTGTTTTCTCCAGTCTCATACTGGTCAATCTTATTTTAGTACTTTCTATTCAGTATTACTCCAGTCTCGTACTGGTCAAGCTTATTTTAGTACTTTCTATTCAGTACTACTCCAGTCTCATACTAGTCAAGCTTATTTCAGTATTTTCTATTCAGTACTACTCCAGTCTCGTACTGGTCAAGCTTATTTCAGTACTTTCTATTTGTTAGAAACGAACAAAAACAAATCGGAAGTGATTTAACATAAACTTTATTATCCCAAAAAGGTATCAATTACAGTAGTATAGCCTCCCTTTTATAGGATGGAGGAGATGAGAGAGATTACAAATAAGCAATGTGAGACTAAAAATTTACAAGTATATGCGGCTTTACAAAAAGACAAATCGGACAAGCCGTGCGGTTCGACAAACCGGCTAACCGCCCGACCACAACCAGGATGAGAGAACAAGCACCCCAGAGAGCAAGTCGTCACAGGAGACCGCTAGACCGCCCGGTCTCCAAGTCGTCTGAGACAAGCCGCCTGATCGCTGGGACACCAAACTGCAACAGCCCAGCATACAGACCGGCTAGGATAAACTGCCAGACTGCCCGGTCTCTGAACAGAAACAGACCTGCCCGGTCTCCATCCTGCAACACTCCCCCTCAAGCTGGAGCATAGATATCAATCATGCCCAGCTTGTCACAGATGTGGAAAAAGAAAGCGGACACTGGCTTGGTGAAGACGTCTGCCAACTCGTTGTCAGAAGTGACAAACGGAGTGCAAATCTGCTTCTTCAATATCTCTTCCCGAATAAAATGACAGTCGACTTCTATGTGTTTTATTCTCTCATGAAAGACCGGATTTTTGGAAATGTATATCGCGGCCTTATTGTCACAGAACATAGGAAGAGGATAGTTGTAAACCTCTCCTAAGTCAAGCATGAGAGCCCGCAACCATTTCAACTCACATGTAGTCGACGCATACTGCGATATTCCACCTCTGCACTAGACCTGGAGACCACGGACTGTTTCTTGCTCTTCCAACCCACAAGATTGCCTCCAACAAACGTGCAAAAACCTGATGTCGATTTGTGGTCCCCTTTGTCATCAGCATAACTTGAATCAGAGTATGCTTCAACCCTTAGGTGACCATTCTTCTGAAAGAGGAGTCCTGTCCCTGGTGCTGCTTTAATATACTCTAATATCTTCAGGGCAGATTGTAGATGACACTCCCTAGGAGCTTGCATGAACTGGCTCACCTTGCCAACAGCATAAGCGATGTCGGGCCTGGTAACCGTGAGATAAATGAGCTTGCCCACCAGACGCCGGTACCTCGTAAGATCGGATAGAAGAGGCGAGTCATCTGTCCAAGTTTTGTCTTCTCCAGCAGCCATAGGATAACGGGTAGGTTTAGAACCAGTCAATCCTGCCTCTTTTAAAAGATCAAGAGCATACTTTCGTTGGGAAAGGACCATGGAGTTGGGTTTCCTAGAGATTTCAATCCCCAAAAAGTATTTTTGGGACCCCATATCCTTTGTGACCAGGTGTTGACGAAGGTGTTTCTTTGTCAGCAATACCCAATCCTAATCATCGCCAGTAAGAAGAATGTCATCAACATAAACCGCAAGAACAACCAGACCAGAGGCGATTTTCCGAACAAACAAGGAGTGATCGGCTGAGCTTCTCGTAAAACTAATGGCCGCAACAATGTCACTGAACTTGTCAAACCAGGCACGAGGACTCTGCTTGAGTCCATAGATAGCCTTCTTTAGCTGGCATACTCGTGTCTCCCCCTGAGCAACATACCCAGGAGGTTGCTCCATGTAAACATCTTCCTGCAGATCACCGTAGAGGAAAGCATTCTTAACATCCAGCTGCGAAATGAGCCAATCCCTATTGACAGTGACAGAGATAAGGACCCAAATGATGCTGAGACGAGCCACAGGAGTGAAAGTATCAAAGTAATCAACACCATATGTCTGAGTGAAACCTTTGGCCACCAGGCGGGCCTTGTAGCGATCCACGCTACCATCGGGACAGAATTTCACAACAAAGACCCAACTGCAGCCAACAACATCTGTGCCCAAAGGTGGGGGAACCAGGGTCCAGGTACCCCATTCAGTGAGGGTAGTCATTTCCTCATCCATAGCAGTCTTACAATGAGGAATAGTGAGAGCCTCCTGGTAGGTGCGGGGAGTGGCGGTCTCAGAGATAGCCAATGCAAATGTCCTGCGAGAAGGAGTCAGACGATCATATGAAACAACAGCAGCCAGCGGGTGCTGGGTACACGTCTGCACCCCTTTGCGAAGAGCTATGGGTAGATCCAGGTCGGCATGTTCCTCAGCAATCGGAGCATCCGTGGCGGAGAGAGCTGGCCTGAGAGGAGAGAGCGACAGCGGCAAAGAGGAGGGAGATTGGGGAGAAGAGGTGGGAGAGGGTGGAGATAGTGGAGATGGTGGAGATGGTGGAGGTGGCGGAACAGTAGTAGGAGCAGAGGGAATGGTGGGGTTGTGATGAGAGGTAGGATTAGCAGGAGTAGAGGAGGAAGAGGAAGAGAAGTAAGATGCATTTTCAAAGAAGGTGACATCCGCAGAGACAAATTGCTTGCGGGTAACTGGGTCAAAGCAACAATAACTTTTCTGAGTGGGAGAGTACCCCATAAAGACACATTTAGTGGACCGTAGGGAGAGTTTGTCGCGGGTGGCAGAGGGAGCATGCGCAAATGCTGTGCAGCCAAAGATACGTAGAGGAAGAGGAAAGGGTTCTTTGCCCTTATAGAGAATGGAGAAAGGAGTTTGACCACGGAGAACGGTGGAGGGAATGCGATTGATGAGATAGCAAGCGATGAGAACAGCATAGCCCCAGTAGGAGCGAGGGACATGCATTTGTGTGAGCAGAGTGCGAGCGACTTCAAGGAGGTGACGGTTTTTGCGTTCCGCTACTCCATTTTGTTGGGAGGTGTAAACGCAACTGGTTTGATGAATAATCTCATGTTGCGTGCAAAAAGAGGAAAAAGCGTGACTGAGATATTCTTTTGTATTATCCGAGCGTAAGATTTTAATGGAGACATCAAACTGAGTTTGAATGGAATGGTAAAAGGATGTCCATACATCAAAAAGTTCAGAGCGGTCGTGTAAGAGATATACCCAAGTAAAGCGAGAAAAGTCATCAATAAAAGTAACAAAATGGGAACTACCCCGACCAATGGTAAGGGTAGGAGCAGGACCCCAGATGTCAGAGTGAACAAGATCAAACGGACGGGTAGAACCACGATCTTGCTTTGGAGGAAAGGAGGAGCGGTGATGCTTGCCAAGTTGACATGCGTCACAATTAAGAGGAGGATGATGCGTTGGGAGGTGGGGCAGAAGCTGGCGAAGAAGCCGGGGAGGAGCATGACCAAGGCGAAGATGCCATTGGAGAAGATCTTAGAGGAGGAGGAGAAGGCGGATAGAGCAGAGATGTTGTCGAGGAAGTAGAGACCGCCACACTCAGTCCCAGTAGCAATCGTCCGTTGGGAGGCCGGATCCTGAAAAGAACAAGAAGTAGGAGTGAATGTGACGGAGCACTGTAGTTGCTTGCATAAAGAAGTAACCGATAATAAATTGCAAGGAAACTGGGGCACATAGAGGGTATCTGCCAGGCACAGAGAGGGAGTGACTTGAACCATGCACGCCCCATTGACCGGGGAGGAAGAGCCATCATCAACTATGACCGGGGGCAACCGATCATGTGTTTCTAGATGAGAGAAAAACTGAGGATTGCCTGTCATATGATTTGTAGCACCAGAGTCGATCAACCATCGTCCACGAGTAACAGCGTGGACACTACTAGAAGAGGTGACCACCAAGGCGGATAGCTTGGAGGTGGAATCCATTGAAGAGAGATGATGAGAGAATAGGAAGCAGCGGCGACAACAACAAGTCGCAAGCCGGGCGAACAGAAGCAGGCCGCGCGGCTAGGAAGGCCGCAAGCAGGAGAAAACTGGTCGGACGGTAAAAGAAAGGCTGCAATGACTAGTAAGCAGGAGCAGCTAGAAGGGAACAGGTCGAGGCGAGGAGCGGAGGCGGTTAGGAGAGGAGCAACAAGGTCGCGGCGACTGCCAAACAGGTCGCGGCGACTAAGAGGAGGAGAGCGGAGAGAACAGGTCGCTGCGACTTAAGGATAGGTCGCGGAAACAAAGTAAAGCAACTAGAGAAGAGAAGCAAGGAGAAACAAGCCGCGCGAACAGGGCAGCGGTCAGAAGAGAAGGCAAGCCGCGAAGACAGGTCACGGAAAGCAGAAACAAGCCGCGAGAATCAGAGAGCGCATACAATCAGGAGGAAAAGACCGTGTCCTCTGATACCATGTTAGAAACGAACAAAAACAAACCGGAAGTGGTTTAACAGAAACTTTATTATCCCAAAAGGTATCAATTACAATGGTATAGCCTCTCTTTTATAGAATGGAGGAGATGAGAGAGATTCCAAATAAGCAATGTGGGACTAAAAATTTACAAGTATATGTAGCTTTACAAAAAGACAAACCGGACAAGCCGTGCGGTTAGACAAACCGGTTAACCGCCCGACCACAACCAGGATTAGAGAACAATCACCCCAGAGAGCAAGTCATCATAGGAGACCGCTAGACCGCCCGCTCTTCAAGTTGTCTGAGACAAGCCGCCTAACCGCTGGGACACCAAAATACAACAGCCCAGCACACAGACCGGCTAGGAGAAACCGCCAGACCGCCCGGTCTCCGAACAGTAACAGACCTCCCGGTCTCCATCCTGCAACACTATTCAGTACTACTCCAGTCTCGTACTGGTCAAGCTTATTTTGGTACTTTTTATTCAGTACTACTCCAGTCTTGTACTTGTCACATTTCATTCCAGCACATTAAATAAGCAGCATAAGCACCGCACTTGTCCTCGTTGCAATTTACTATTATAATCCCGGGTCCTACTTTGACAAGCAGTCGTCGAGCCTTAATTGGGGATAACCGGAGTTGAAGTAGTCCTTCAGGTCTAGCCCCAAATAATGCACTCCTACGCTCATTGTCGAAGTGCCGACGTGCGAAGTCTAAAGCCTAGTATGGCAGGTCGGCGTAGACCCGGTGTATTTATTGTTTGCCTTTTGTTTGATTGTTTGTAAATTGCTTGCAGTGAAATAGTGGCTGGTCCGTCCCTCCCACAGACCGTTCGTACTGGTGCGGGATGGTCGACGACTCAAGGAAACAGGGAGATGAATAACACGGGTGACCGGCCGTTATATTATTCCCCGTCGGGTTTTCATCCGCTGGTCGGCCAAAATGATTTGTTGGATGTCGCTCACATCCAAGAGTACACAAGGTTGTACGTTAGGGCCGAGGGTTGTGCGGTATGATCACCCCCAGAAGTGGCAGGACTGGCCACTATCACCGACGGCCACATCGGTGAGGCCCGCGGGGCTCGCTACCTTACTGAAACAGAAGCGGTCCAAACTATGTCGACATAGGGTTTGTGTGTGTGGGTATGAATGCATGAGGTGTGTGCGCAGCTATGAATGCCTGCGGTGTGTGCGCGGCTATGAATGCATGCGGTGTGTGCGCGACTTTTATTGGGCCACCAGAACCCTAGTGGTCCCAATAAAAGTGGCCCGAACCCTACCCATGACCCGGTGGGAGATAACCCTAAGCGGGAAATAGAGCTAGAGAACTCCGATTTGAGTTCTATCAGTCCCTGTAACCTCGTACAGTCGATATGAGTGCATCAAAACTCGTTCAGTTAGACCACGAGGTAATATAGTGAATGTGATCATTCCTCGTAAAACGCAAAGAGAGCAAATTTTGGATATCGAGCTAGAGAACTCTGAATTGAGTTCTGTCAATTCCTGTGACCTCATATAACTTAGATAGGTGTATCGGAACCCGTCACATCATAATCCGAACTCTAACGACAGTTTTACACACATCGACCATTTTAGCGCGCTACGACGCGCAAATTTTGGACTTTCGCCAAATGGACTCCGATTCAACCCCAGTCAGTGGTGTTGGACTCGTGTGGTCAATACGAAGTCAATGGAATTCATCCCAGCCAAATTTCGACGATAATTGGTCAACTCATGGTCAAATCAAGCGTAGTCGTGCACCGAAAAGCGTGCGCACACCAATTATGATACGACACCCGAACTTTGACCCGACCCCGATGACTTGGACCCATTTTGACTTTGTCCAGCAAGGGTGACCCACCCTAGGGTTGACTTGGTCAAACTCTACCTAAAATCCATTTTTTTGGATTTTTCTCCAAGTAGGGGCCCACCTCCTCTCCAAGGGAGGATAACCCAAGCCCCCTCACTCTTCTTTGGGCCCCCAATCAGCAAACCCCATCTTAGAGCAAGTGGAGTCCCATCAATTTTTCTCTCCCTCTCTTTCTCTCTTTCCCACCCAAAAGCCCAAGCCTAAAGGGGGCTTACCCTTTTTCCCCCATGTGGGAAAATTCCCCTGAACTCCAGCTATCCTAGGACAGTTGGAGGGTGGGATTAATCCCTCCCTAAGGAGGGATTAGTCCCACACTAAGTAAATAAGGCTTCCCCCCTCCCCACTAGCTATAAAAGGCCACCCCACCCCCTCTCTTTCCCCTAACTCTCAGAACAGCTCACCCCTCCCCCTGCCCCCTCCCCTGCCGGAGCCCTTGTGGCCCGAAAAAGCCAAGCTGAGTGAAAGTGCAAGTTAGATCTGATATACTCTAGAGGGGGGTGAATAGAGTATGGTGCTTGCTAAAAACATTTTACAACTGTTGTTGTATTCCTAAGTGAACAGGGAAGCAAATAAAATAAAGCAAACACAGCAACTAACTAAACACAGAGCAATCACAAACCACAGCCAGAAAACAAAAGAAAGTAAGCAACCAGAAGACACAAGGAGCTATAGTGGTTCCCCAATCAATCTAGGTACATCCACTCTTCTACCACCCTAGGTAGGAATCCACCGCAGGATGAGTTGATCAGGTGTCTTGGACACCAATGAGCTTTTGATAAGGTGCTCAAAAGCCAAACCAGATTTTTTGATCAGGTGTCTTGCCACCACTGAGTTTTGATAAGGTCTCAGAAACCAACACAAACTTTTGAAGGGAGTTTGATAAACCCTTTACAGTAGAGAGAGAGAGAGAGAGATGATCTTATCTGTCAACAATCAGAGAGAAGATAGTGGATGTTGTCAAAGCTCCCCCTGAGATCTTGAGTTGTTCAGGAAGTGAAGCTTTGCAGTAGGGTGATAGGCCTTCAGAAGATTTGATCTCCAGCAAAAGATGATTTCAGCAACAGCTGAAATGTGTGTTGTCTGGAGTCTTGAATGATGATGGCCTTTGAACACTGGAATCAAAAGGGATCTGAAAGTTTCAGTATGTTGATCTCCTTTTGTGATGTGTGTTCTTGTAAGAATTCTAAGACAGTGAATATCTGCAGCTCTTTTTCTTGTTTTTATTCACTTGTTGATGATGTTCTCTGTTATGCAGCAGGGATGAAAAACTGATCTTTTATTCCTTAGATCTGAATGAATATTTCTCTGTCCAAGATAGCCATTAGCCTGTCATAAATGACTTCTTTAACTGCATTTTGTCTTCTGAAGGAAAGTCCAATAAAAATATTCCTTTGAAAATCCCTTGAAACTTGCTCCAGATTAATTGAAAACGGCTACAAGATCCTTGACATTAATGCTGAGAATAATTCCATAACTGTCTGAATTTGAATCTTGAAAAAACGTCGATCTCTCCAGAAAAACGTCGACCGGAGCTCTACTATCGTTGAACTGAGCTCAGAGACTGGACTTAGACGGAAGCAGAGATCGTCGATCTGAGCTCAACTATCGTCGAACTGAGCTCAGAGATAGAGAAACAAACTGGAGACAGGAGCGTCGATCTGAGCTCGAAGATCGTCGAATGGAGTTCGACGACTCGTTGAAGTTGAGCTCAGAGATCGTCGAATGGAGTTCGACGATTCTTTGAAGTGAGCTCAGCGATCTTCGAATGGAGTTCGACGATTCGTCGTACTGAGCTCGACGAAATGACTTAGTCTCTAGAACTGAAATATCTGGTCTTGAGGGCAGCTTTCAAACCTAAATACTAACCCTTAGACTCAATTCTAATTGACCTTTAGATCTATACAAGGAGGTCAAAACAGATTTCCTAAAAGACATAGTGATCTTTGCCCAAATCAGTAATAGGGTGTTCCAACAATCTCACCCTATTTGGGTTAGAATTACTATTTACAGATATTGGAAAAAAAACATACAAAGCAGAGATATAACAAACAAGACATTGCAGAAACATAGACATTATCTCAGATAGTTCAGAAAACAAAATATACTGTCATCTTACAGAATCATTCTTTTTCCTTGCTCTTTATGATAATTATTTCTCTGTTGGGATTGAGAGCTTCTTTCTTGGATCTTCTATCATCAGCTGCACCTAGAGAGGTTTGATGCTTTGGCATGGGCACTACAGCTTCTAGATGCAGCTTCATATAGCTTTCTGAATCAAAAAATTTACTGGAGGAGTATCTCTCAAGTTCTTTCTTTCTTTGATCTGATAAAGTAGTGATATTTGAAGTATCTCTTCCTTATTCTCTAGCTTTCTTGATTTGGTCCAAAGCAGCCAATTCTTTCATTCTTGCTGTCCATGAGGTGGGGTTATTTTCTGGATCTTCAAATGGAACAGGAGGCTCATATCTGTTTGAAGAAATATCTGGAGGAGCTCTGGAAGAGAGTAGATCTTTAAGCTTGTAAGGGAAGGGACCAGAAGTAGTGTCAGATGGACCTTGTCCTTCCCTTTGATAAGGATGTTGCCTGGAATATACTCTGAGTCCTTTTTGATTTCCTCTGTACTGTCCTCTTCTGGACTGGTAACCTCTAGATTGATTTCCTCTGTATTGGGATCTTCCTTGAGGTTGATATGAAGTTTGGCTTCTGGCAGTAGATTGGATGGCAGAACTACCACATGCACTTGCATCAGGTGAGGGAGGAGGAGGAGGAGGATTGAAATGGGAAGATCCTTTGTCATACTTTCTTTTCTTCTTTATAGCTTTCAGTTGATTCCTGGAGTATTGCATCCAAGGTTCTGTGATAGGGCAATCATGCAGTATGTAGTATGGAATGTCATTTGTATCCTTCACTTTCTCTGGAGGAACTCTCTTCATAGCTTTGCTTCTTGCTTTCCTTTTCCTTGCAATTGTAGTAGAGGAATCATCTGAGTCAGTCCTAAACTGATCACTGTCTGAGCTTGGAGGATTATCATACACTGCATCAATCCTTTTGAGATAATCTTTCTGTTGTTGAGACTGAGCAGAAGAAACAGCAGAAACAGCAACAGTAGCAGCAGCAACAGCAGGAAGTGGAGTAGAAGCAACACTGGCAGAAGGAGCTATGACAGCAGATTCAGAAACAGCAGCAGTAATAGAAGCAGTAGTAACAGATGAAACTGGAAAATCAACTTCAGAAGGAGCAACAACAGCAGTAACAGCAGGCTCAAAAACAAATGCCTCTGTCATATGCATATCCTCAAAAACAGCAATATCAGAACTAGCAGAAATATCAATAGCAGCAGTAGGAGCAGCAGTAGTAGGAGCAGCAGAAGAAGCAGTGTCAACAGTATTGAAGGAATTTTTATAAGAGCTTATTAAGCTGGGGTCACATCTGGAAATAGGCATAATGGCCTTAGTAAAATCTTCAGAATGTTGGACTGGAAGGTAGTTGAAGTACACAGAATCAAAAACTGACAACAGTGACCTGAGGTCCACTGTAATGAATGCAACTGAAGCTACTGGAGCTTGGACTGAGGATACTACAGCAGGCAATCTTTCAACTTCATAAGGCATCTCCCCCTGCCTAGATTCAGTGAGAACTGGATCAAGGCACCCATAAGAAGGGATTGCCTGAGGAGGAAGAAAAGAAGAAAGCCTGGCAGACAGTTCCTGAACTGTTTTTAGAAGTGGAGCCAAAGAGGTCTCCAGCAAGAGGGATAGCCTTGGAGCTATCAGCTCATATAACCTATCTGCAAGGGCTGGAAGATCTACTTGCTCAAGAGGGACTTGAGTAGAGGTAGGGATGGATGAGGTAGAAATGAAGGTTGGAGCAGCAGGAGATGTTGTAGGAGAACCTGTGGATTGTGGAAATGATGGTTGGGAAATTGGGATTATGGAGATGGAAGAGAGTGGAATGGAAGTGGATGATGTGAAGGATGGTTGAGCAATTATGTCCTGAGGTAGTTGTTGATAAGAGGTGGATGAGGATGGTGGCTCAGGAGGGGATGAAGGAGAATCATCCATATAGGAATCATCTATAAGAGTGAAAGATGGAATAGGAGAGGATGAATCAATATCCAAGTGTGGGTAGTGATGTAGAGGATGGAACATTTCTTCAGTGAGTGGTGGAGTTGGAGAAGGAATTGAAGTTGGAGATGGGGTGGAAATTGTGATGGTGGATATGACTGTGGTAGATGAAACAAGAGATGGAGGAGGAGGAGAAGAAGCAGGCAAGTCTTCTGCAGGGGCAGAAACCTGAGGGGAAGAGACTGAAGCAGTCCTTGTGCCTGAAGATGAGATTGCAGAGGGCCTGCTGGGCTTGACAATCTGCCTGTCCCATTTTCCAAATAGGGCATAGGTAAGCCTCTTGGAGGCATTGATGTGCATCCCACTGGAAACAAGCAGTGCATGGCATCTGTGGTGAAGGAACAGCCCTAAAATCCTTCCAAAATTAACAAAGTTCTTGTTAATCTTTTTCTTAATCAAATCAAAGAAAACTTCTCCCCAGTTGAGTTACTTCTTGTCCACCAGGGCACCCATCAGACAGAGCTGATGCCTAGATATGGTATCATGAGCTGAGTGTTTGGCCAATAACACTTTTCCAACAACATCAGCTAGAAATCTGTACTCAACAGACAGATTTTTCTTAAGCAATTTGCTAGGGTTTGCTTCTGAATGTCCCATCCTTTCAAGCATATTAGAAAATTCCTCTCCAGAAAGCTCAACAGAATCTTCTCCAGATTTTAATTGAAAAACCTCTGTCAAGGCAGCAGGTGTTAGAGATACCTGGGTTCCTGAGATGCTTCCAACCACTATATTCTAATCCAGGTTATGGGCAGTATACACCCATTCCTTTATCTCATCTACAGCCAATTTGATCCTTGTAGTCATTATGGTAACTAGCTGTTGTTCTTTGAAAAGTTCCAGAATGTCCTTGAAGATTTGATCGCTGTTGTTGAAAGAATCCATGTCGATATGAAATCCAGCGTCAAATTTCATTGCGGCCAAGATGGCGACTGATACTGCCATTTATTCCTGCAAAAATGAACAAACAAACGACCAAGTGTAGAGATGTAACGCCCCGAAACTCAAAGGAGCAGAGGGGAATAATTTGGGCCAGTTTGAGTTCTGGCTGCAGGCACACGGCCTGGGACACGGGCGTGTCCCAGGGCGTGTCAAGCCTGTGTCGACACTAAGGCGTGAAGTCGACACTTTGGTCTCGACATTGTGTCGAGACTGGGCACACGGCCTGCGACACGGGCGTGTCGCAGGGCGTGTCGACCCGTGTCGACACTTAGCGGTGAAGTCGACACAGTGCTTCGACGTTGTGTCGAGACACGGCACACGGCCTGCGACACGGGCGTGTCGCAGGGCGTGTCAACCCGTGTCGACACTCGTCCCGCGAAGTCGACACTTTGGTGTCGACAGTGTGTCGAGACATGGCACACGGCCTGCGACACGGGCGTGTCGCAGGGCGTGTCGACCCGTGTCGACACTTAGCCACGAAGTGTCGAGACCATGTACACGGCCTGGAGCCCAGGCGTGTCAAGGTGACACGGGCAAGGACACGGGCGTGTCCTAGAACCCGTGCAGTGCTCGGGTTGAAAACGGGAGAAAATCATGGGGTACACGGCCAGCTACACGGCCGTGTCAGATGGAACACGGGCGTGTCAGCTCGAACACGGGCGTGTTCGATACCCGTGTGAGGTTCCAGGTGATTCGATTTTGACGGCGAATGAGGCACACGGCCCTGGACACGGGCGTGTGCCAGGCCGTGTTCGGTCCAGATTGGGCATTTCAGTCCCGAATCGAAGCCGTTCATTTCTTTGACTGAAGATCCAACGGCTGGGGGTTGTTCCTGAAGGGATATACCCGGGTTTTGACTTAGAAAACCCTCACTTTTTCCACTTGTTCTCTCTCCAAACCCTTGGAGAAAGAAGAGCTAAGGCAAGAAGAAGAGGAGCTAGATCCGCCATTGGAGGAGCTTCGGAGCTCCGAATCGCAAGCCGACTCCGGATCCACGGAGGCAACGCAAGTGCGGTGATTTCCATCCGATTACATTTCGATGGCGCCAAAGAGGAACGCAAGGGTAACGATCCTCACTTGTGAGCATGATAGCTCTCTTTCTTAGCATAGGAAGCCCTCTCTCGCGAGTTGGCGAAGAGTTGGAGGCGTTCCTTCGGGTAGATATGTAAAGTCCCCGTTGTTTAGCGTCCGTACGCGAGAACGGACATAGGCATTTTGGTTGAAGCCTACCCGGACATGTTAGTCCGGATCGGTGATGTTGCATTGCATAAGGCCGGAGAAGACTCCGTGCTATTTGGTGTTTTCGGGTTTTCTACGCGGTAGATTGCAGCAGGGAGCCTTGGGGACTAACCCAAAGGTGCACCCGGAAAACTGGGCGGACACGAGGTCTTGCCAACTTGGTGGCTTGGAAGCCAACTTGAACATAACCGGGTTATGTGACTTGTGATGAAAATGGGACTCGGTAGAAGTTTGACCTGCGCATATGGTTTAAATTACCGTTGCGGGCGCATATGGTTTAAATTACCGTTGCGTTGTGAGCACGGGTTAGATGGAACCGTACCCACTCTATGTCGTTCGGATTAGGGCCGTTGGCATAGATGAGGGTCTTCGGCGGTCTATGGTTTTAATTACCGTGACCCATGCCAGGAAGACAAACTGCTCATTGTTTGGCCGTCCAAGAGAGGATGGCGGTGAGTCGGCAGACTTAGACTGCGTTCACCAAGAATGTGCCCTGAGTGCACGGGGTGTGTGGCCGTTGAGCCTCCGCCTGTGATGAAATGGCTATATTTATAATGCTCGCTTATGCTAATGAAATGCAGGGAAGGAGCATCGCCGCCCCGAGTTGGGGGCGGGATCGTTATAATTTGGTCAGCATTGCTGACCGTTGCCTTGTTTGCCACCGTGCGGTGGTTTGTTTGCTTGCAGGTGCAGCTGGACCAAGCGGTCAATAGCGGGCTAAAGCCCTTTTTGCGAAGCTGGCCCTCGAAGGCCCAAGTGGAAATGTTTTATGTTTTAGTCATGTATGGCCGGCCTGCGAGCCGAGGTTTGTAAATCATGTAAAAGACAAGTGAAACATTTTGTACGGCCTTAAGGCCGACTTTTGAGTATTTTGTAATAACATTCCTATTATCATGTTAGTGGACATTCATGCTTGTGCTGGGTTCTTGTTTTGCAACTTATAAACTGCTTCCGCTAGAATGCTCTGTGTAGGACGTTGAGAACGGTTGGATGGTTTCCATACGTAACCACCCGGTCTGTCTGTGGTATATGGCGTCGGGCCCCGGCCGGACCTACTGCTATATGCTATGCGACGGATAGGGGGCGTTATAAGAGAAGTTTGGAGGGAAAGAGAAAATTTGCAGAGAGTATGAAAGCGCAAAGGGAGAACGACGGCCGAAAATGAGTTTTATATTAGGGTTCGACGCAGAAAAGGAAAGATCGTTGAACTCTGTTCGACGATCTGGGCTTCTAAAGGAAACTGAAAGGTCATCAACATCGTCGATCTCCGTTCGACGATATTGTAGAGCGTCGAGCTCCGTTCGACGATCGCTGACCTGAAGAAAGATAGTTTAGCACTATCTGAGAAGCGCTGAACTCAGGTCGATGATTTCTGAAATCGTCGATCTCCGTTCGACGATCTGGGGGAAAATCGTTGAGCGCAGTTCAGAGATCAGAAACACTCTATACACTAGAAAAAGCACTTTGATTTGCCTAGTCTTGGTCATTTTTATAATTTTAAAATCTTAGATCTTCTTTTAGACTTCCTCCATCTAACATTCCTAACTGATTCAGGAAGAATGTATGTTTCTTTTCATCCAAGGGTTTGGTGAAAATATCTCCCCTTTGCAAATCAGTTGGGATATATTGAAGTTCAATTTTATTTTTCTCAACATTATCCCTTAGAAAGTGATGCCTAATTTCTATGTGTTTTGTCCTACTATGGAGGACTGGATTTTGTGCTATGGAAATAGCACTAGTATTATCACAAAATATTTTAGACTTTTCTAAGTTATAGCCATAGTCTAGGAGTTGGTTTTGAATCCACAAGATTTGTGAACAACAATTACCTGCAGCCATATATTCAGCTTCAGCAGTTGAAGTTGACACAGATGTTTGTTTCTTGCAAAACCAGGAGACAAGTCTGTCACCAAGAAACTGACAAGTTCTACTGGTGCTTTTCCTGTCTATTCTGCATCCAGTATAATAAGTATCTAAAAATCCAGTTAAGTCAAATGCTGAATTTTTGGATACTAGATACCTAGATTTGGATAACTTTTTACATACCTAAGAATCATTTTTACTAAGTTTAGGTGTGACTCTCTAGGGCTCACTTGGAATCTAGCACATATGCATGTAGCAAACATTATGTCAGGTCTACTAGCTGTAAGGTACAATAAAGAACCAATCATTGCTCTATATGTTGTCTGATCAACAGGTTTACCATGTTCATCAGCATCTAATACAGCATTGGTAGGCATAGGTGTTTTCATACATGATGCTTCAGACGTACCAAATTTCTTAACCAATTCTTTTGCATACTTGGTTTGAGAAATAAATATGCCTTCAGCATGTTGTTTGATTTGCAATCCTAGAAAGAAGGATAGCTCACCCATGTTACTCATTTCAAATTTAGAATGCATTAGGTTGGAAAACCTTCTGCATAAATTTGAATCAGTAGAACCAAATATAATATCATCTATATAGATTTGTACTAGCAGGGTATGGGACTTATGGGTTCTAATAAAAAGAGTTTGGTCTACTCTACCCCTTATAAACTCATTTTTCAGAAGAAAGCATGCTAGGGTCTCATACTATGTTCTAGGAGCTTGCTTTAGACCATATAATGCTTTATGCAATTTGAAAACATAATTAGGATGAGTTGAAGAGATAAAACCTGGGGGTTGTCTGACATAGACTTCTTCTTTGATATCTCCATTGAGAAAAGCACTCTTTACATCCATCTGGTATACTTTGAATCTTTTGTGTGCTGCATATGCTAAGAAGATTCTTATGGCCTCTAACCTTGCAACTGGGGCAAAGCTCTGGTCATAATCTATCCCTTCTTCTTGAGAGTACCCTTGAGCAACGAGCCTTGCCTTGTTCCTTACAATGACTCCTTGATCATCCAATTTATTTCTGAACACCCACTTTGTTCCAACAATGGAGTGATCCTTTGGCCTTGGTACTAGTTCCCAAACTTTGTTCCTTTCAAATTGATGCAACTCTTCTTGCATTGCAATGATCCAGTGTAGATCTTGCTCTGCATCTTGAATGGATTGAGGTTCAATTTGAGAAAGGAAGCAAGTGTGCATCAGGTTTTGGTTGACCTGATTTCTGGTTTGCACACCAGCTGAGATGTCTCCAATCACTTGGGAGATTGGATGGTCTCTTGATATTACTAAATCAATAGGAGATGTTGATTGTTCACCAACCTGTGTTATTGTTTCCACTGGTGGTACAACAACTGGCTCTTCAAGAAGTTTCTCTTCAAGATGTTGAATGTCTTCTTCATCTTCACTGCTTTCCTCTTTTTGAATAATTTGTAACTTGTCCAAGTCTTCAACAAGAGAGTGTACCTGCAAAGGTTCTATGGTATAAGTATTCTTCTCCTTGAAAGACATGTTAGATTCATCAAAAGATATATGAACAAATTCTTCAATTTTGAGAGTTGATTTATTATATACCCTATAAGAATTACTAATCATGGAGTATCCCAGAAACACTCCTTCATCAGCTTTAGCCTGAAATTTTGCTAAGTATTTTTTGTCATTATTATATGTAACAAATACAACCAAAATTTTTAAAGTAATCTACTTTAGGTTTCTTCCCTTTGAGTAATTCATAGGGAGTCTTGCCATTCAGTTTATGTATTAAACTTCTATTCAACACATAGTTGGAGGTGTTCACTGCCTCTGCCCAAAAGGATAGAGGAAGGTGAGCATCTGACAACAATGTAGTAGCAGATTCAATAAGGGTTCTATTTTTTCCTTTCAGCTACCCCATTTTGTTGAGGAGTTTTAGGAGCTGAGAAAGTGTGTCTGATCCCTTCACTCTGACAGAACTCTTGCATAAGAAGAGAATCAAACTTTGTCCCATGATCACTTCTGATCAGGGCAATGTGAGTATTGAACTCACTCTGTATGCATTTGAGAAACTCTGTCAAACACTTAAAGTTATCAGACTTCTTCCTCAGAAAGAACACCCATGTGAATCTAGAGAAGTCATCTACAACCACTAAAGTATAGGATTTCCCTCCTAAGCTTTGTACTGTAATGGGTCCAAAGAGATCCATGTGTAACAGATACAAAATCCTAGGTGAATCACTCTTATTAAGTGACTTGAAACTATTTTTGGTTTGCTTGCCTAATTGACAAGCCCTGCAGAGTCCTTCCTTCTTGTAGGGGCCAGAAGATAGTCCTCTAACAAGGTTGTCCTTGGATAGCCTAGCAATGGTTCTAAGGTTTATATGTCCTAGTCTCTTATGTCATAGTTCATTAGGTCTACAAATAGAGTTAAACAAGCAAATATCTATCTTGATTGAAAGAAAATCTACAAGATAGATGTTATCTTTCCTTTTACCTGTCAACACAGTTGTGCTGTCCTCTGATTTGATCTTGCATAAGGATTTGCTGAAAGTCACTTGGTAGCCTTCATCACATAGTTGACTGATACTGATCAAGTTGTGCTTCAGTCCTTCCACATAGGCTACTTTCTTGAATGTGACTGTGCCAATCTGGACTGCACCATATCCTTTTGTTAGTCCAAAGTTTGAATCTCCAAATATTACTTTAGGTCCAATCTTGGCTTTGAAGGATGTGAAATTGTCCTTGTTTTCTGTCATGTGCTTTGAGCACCCACTATCCAAATACCATTGCTGGTTTGATGTTGGATAGGTCTTCACCTGCACATAAAGCAATTTACTTGTTTTTGACCCAGTTTACCTTGTGCCTAGGTTGATAACCTTTGAATTCAGAAATAAAAGGCATCCCTGGTTGGCTCTTATAGCCTTCAGGATGATATATCCTTGGAGGTATTATCCATTGAGTATAAGGGTTAAATCTTTGGGATGAAGGACCCCTAGGTTTGGAATTTGATTTACCTTTGAAAAAGTTTTCAAAACTCTGATCTCTGCTCGACGATCGCTGAGCTGAGTTCGACGATCTTGGGTCAGATCGTCGAGGTCCGTTCGAAGATCGACTGTGGCAGAGGTCAGGGTTTAGAGATCATCGACCTGAGTTCGATGATTTAGCCTGAGATCGTTGATCTGCATTCGACGATCGTCTAGCTCTGTTCGATCATTTCTGTTGAACTCTTGTTTTCTTGGGTAAGTCAGAATTCTTCCTAGCTACCTCTACAACTCCCTTACCTTTATCAGAGATAAATTTAATTAGGGTTGTTAGTACTATAGTTTGGCTGGATGAAGCACCCAAGCCCAGTGTACTATTGAATCTTGAGTTCACTGTGCTTGTGATGTCCATTAGCTTGATGCTTCTCCCATTGAGGGATTCTTCAAGCTTCTTGGCCTCTGATAATTCACTTTTCAGTGAAGCTATCTGCTCCCTACAGCATTCCAACTCCTCAGAGAGTTTGAGATTTTCTGATTTTAAAGTACTATATTCAGATAATTGATTTCTGAGAGAAATGATTTCCTTCTTAGATTTTAATAAATCTAAACATAGTGCTTTAAACTCACACTTGAAGTCCTCAGAATTAAAATCAAAAGAACTTTTTACCTGATCCTCTTCAGATTGAGTCTCTGATTCAGATTCTGACTCTTCTGCATCAGAATTTTGTTGTGAGGCATTGATAGCCATCATGTAGAATTCCTTTTCATCAGCATCATCTTCATCATCACTTGAGCTGGATGAATCTTCAGATTCTTCTTCTGTCTCACTCCAAGTTTCAGCAACAAATCCCTTACTTGTATGTTTGTTCTTGCTGAAGGAGGGTTTGCCATTGCTGCTCTTCTTGAAGTCCTTTTCTTTTCTCCTTTCTTTCCTGTCCTTTTTGTCCTTGTTTTTATTTTCTGGACAGTCAGACACAATGTGGCCTAGTTTCCTACATCCAAAATAAATAATCTCTTTGTTATTTGATTTGTCATACCTTGGCTTGTCATGCTCTCTGTATGATCTTTTCCTGAAATCCTTCCTGGCCATTTTGTAAAACCTTTTGGCCAGTAGGCTTAGCATCTCTTCATTGCCTGTGACCTTGTCTTCAGGCTGATCTTCAGTGGCTTTGAAAGCTATTGATTTTTCTTTTCTTGTAGTTGGTGAGGCAGCCTTCTGCTCTTCTTCTCTGTTCTTGATGAGCAGCTCATAAGACTTGAGCTTGCCTAAGAGGTCTTCAGTTGTGATCTCATTTAGGCTTCTGGCATCCTTGATTGACCAGATCCTTGAGTCCCAAGTACTTGGGAAGCACATTAGGATTTTATCATTGAGCTCAGTCAATGAGATCTTTTTGTCCAAAGTCTTCAGTTCATTGACTATCAGGCTGAGTCTATTATACATGTCTGCTACTGACTCAGCTTCTCCTTTCTTGAAGTTCTCATACTGGGTTATGAGATGAGATCTTCTATCTTTTCTCTCATCAGCAGATCCTGAGACTATCTCAGATAACTTGTCCCAGATGTCCTTTGCTGAGTTGCATTCAGCTACCTTTTGGAATATTTCAACAGACATTGTCTGGGCTAGAATGTTCATAGCCTTTGCATCAGCCAATTTCCATTTCTTTATTTCTGCATCTGTTCCTGAAGGAGGTGGAACAGCACTTGTGCTTGTATTCTCTGGAGGTCTTGGACACACTGTCAAAATAGAATTGAAAATGTCCTCATCAATAGAGTTCATGTACAGTCTAATCCTTGCCTTCCAAAGTGCAAACTTGGATAGATTGCACACTAGAGGTCTGGTGCTAGCATAATCTTTGTTTTGGGTCATGTTTTGTGAAGAAATAATTCTAATAACAAAATCAAAACAAGCAGATCTAACTAGAGGGATCTTTGGGTTCAAGTGTTGGCCTGTGCAACCACTAAGGTGTGGTATTTTAACCAACCTGCAGATGTGGTATTTTTAACCAACCTCGCTTTGATACCAATTGAAAGTGCAAGTTAGATCTGATATACTCTAGAGGGGGGGTGAATAGAGTATGGTGCTTGCTAAAAACTTTTTACAACTGTTGTTGTATTCCTAAGTGAACAGGGAAGCAAATAAAATAAAGCAAATGCAGCAACTAACTAAACACAGAGTAATCACAAACCACAGCCAGAAAATAAAAGAAAGTAAGCAACCAGAAGACACAAGGAGCTATAGTGGTTCCCCAATCAATCTGGGTACATCCACTCTTCTACCACCCTAGGTAGGAATTCACTGCAGGATGAGTTGATCAGGTGTCCTGGGCACCAATGAGCTTTTGATAAGGTGCTCAAAAACTAAATCAGATTTTTTGATCAGGTGTCTTGCCACCACTGAGTTTTGACAAGGTCTCAAAAACCAACACAAACTTTTGAAGGGAGTTTGATAAACCCTTTACAACAAAGAGAGAGAGAGAGAGAGAGAGAGAGAGAGAGATGATCTTCTCTGTCAACAATCAGAGAGAAGATAGTGGATGTTGTCAAAGCTCCCCCTGAGATCTTGAGTTGTTCAGGAAGTGAAGCTTTGCAGTAGGGTGATAGGCCTTCAGAAGATTTGATCTCCAGCAAAAGATGATTTCAGCAACAGCTGAAATGTGTGCTGTCTGGAGTCTTGAATGATGATGGCCTTTGAACACTGGAATCAAAAGGGATCTGAAAATTTCAGTATGTTGATCTCCTTTTGTGATGTGTGTTCTTGTAACAATTCTAAGATAGTGAATATCTGCAGCTCTTTTTCTTGTTTTTATTCACTTGTTGATGATGTTCTCTATTATGCAGCAGGGATGAAAAACTGATCTTTTATTCCTTAGATCTGAATGAATATTTCTCTGTCCAAGATAACTGTTAGTCTGTCATAAATGACTTCCTTAACTGCATTTTGTCTTCTGGAGGAAAGTCCAATAAAAACATTCTTTTGAAAATCCCTTGAAACTTGCTCCAGATTAATTGAAAATGGCTACAAGATCCTTGACATTAATGCTGAGAATAATTCCATAACTGCCTGAATTTGAATCTTGAAAAACGTCGATCTCTCCAGAAAAATGTCGACCTGAGCTCTACTATCGTTGAACTGAGCTCAGAGACTGGACTTAAACTGAAGCAGAGATCGTCGATCTGAGCTCAACTATCGTCGAACTGAGCTCAGAGATAGAGAAACAAACTGGAGACAGGAGCGTTGATCTGAGCTCGAAGATCATCGAATGGAGTTCGACGACTCGTTGAAGTTGAGCTCAGAGATCGTCGAATGGAGTTTGACGATTCATCAAAGTGATCTCAGCGATCGTCGAATGGAGTTCGACGATTCGTCGTACTGAGCTCGACAAATTGACTTAGTCTCCAGAACTGAAATATCTGGTCTTGAGGGCAGCTTTCAAACCTAAATACTAACCCTTAGACTCAATTCTAATTGACCTTTAGATCTATACAAGGAGGTCAAAACAGATTTCCTAAAAGACATGGTGATCCTTGCCCAAATCAGTAATAGGGTGTTCCAACACTGAGGAGCCTCCCCCCCTCCACCACCACCTTTGGCATGGCTGAGCAGTCCGGCCCCTCCTGAGCCCACCAGACCCAGGTGGAACCACTCTCCCTCCCCCTTCCCTAATCTGAACACGCTGCATGTGCCTCCCGACGGCCGGAGCGCCGCCGGCGCTACCCGAGCCTTGTTCCAGGTCGGGTGGTGCCCAAGGAGGAAGGATCCTCCCCCAGTGCCGGTGGTGGGGTTGGGGGAGTGTTATACCACTGGGGGGAGGCCCCAAGCGGCGGAGAGAGGCGGTGCCGCCGAAAAATGCAGTTCTGGAGGCACCCGCAAAAATAGAGAACTTCTCTGTTAAAAGCTGGCGGCGGCGGTCGGCGACGCATGTCCATCGGACCACCGCCGGTGATGAAAGTTCAGGAGGTATGCTTGATACCACCTGAAGGTGTTAGTTAGATCAGAGATACACTATAGGGGGTGAATAGAGTATGTTGGTGATTTTAAAACTTTTACAACTGTTGTTGTATTTTAGGTGTGTGTGCAGGGAAGCAAATACAATAAACCAAGATGCAGCAATTATCTAATCACAGCACATTCACAGAGCAAAGCCAGAAAATAAAAAGAAAAGAAAGCAACCAGACGACACAAGAATTTTATAGTGGTTCCCCAAATCTGGGTAGTCCACTCTTCTAGCACCCTGGTAGGAATCCACTGCAGGAAGGGGTTGATCAGGTGTCCTGGAACCAATGGGGTTTTGATCAGGTTCCCAAAACCCAAACCCTCAAGTCTTTTGGAGGAAGACTTGCAACTAGAATAATTTTGAAGGGAATTAAAACCCTGTATAGAGGTGGAGTGAGAGGGTGATGAGGTCTTCTCTTTCTCAAGTCAAATGAGAAGACTTGTGGATTGTTGTTTAGCAGCTTTGCTCCCCCTGAGATGTAGAATGAATCAGGAAGAATGCTGGAGCACTGCTTCAGGGTGATAGGTCTTCAAAGACCTAGATTTCCTGGTCTAGAGAAAGTCTCCAGGAACTTCTTGTGACTGATATGAATGTATTATCTTTGAAGTTATCCTGAGTAAAGGCAGATGAAGAAGACTCTTGATATTGATGTAGTGTTCTTCTTCTTCTTCTTCTTGATCAGTTTCTCTCTGGGCCAAGAATGAATTCCTTTTTTTGGTGTTGTCTGAATCACTGTCTGTCTTTTCTTTGTTGTTCGTATATCACTGTATTACTGTATTGCTGGCCCTTTCTGTATATCTCAATGTCTCATAAGAAACCTTCGAATTTTGAATGTAGAGCAGTAATGGTAGACGGCCTGGAAAGGAAGCAGCAATTAATTATTTCCCCAACTGTTTCCATGTGAAAATGGCATGTAATAATTCAGGATTAACTTCGCATTCTAACGGTAGTATTCTGGGAAGAACCGCCATTAAATGTTCAGGAATCAGCGCCATGGAATGAGACGGGAACGGAAGAAGACCTAGTCTGGAATCGTCGACCGAAGAACATAATTCGTCGAACTGAGTTTTGAGTTTGTCGAGCTGAGCCTTAGTTCGTCGAGCTAAGCTGAGTTCGTCGAGCTGAGATGAGTTCGTCGAGCTGACAGTCTTCATTCGTTGAACAGACAATCTTCAATAAGACAGTATTCGTCGAGCTGAGAATCAAATTCGTCGAGCTGAGAAAAGTTCTTGACTTAGGCAAAATATCCTGCATCTGCTGAAATGCTATGTCGACAAAAGTTGGTGTCGACAGATTAATCTTGGTGTCGACATAAGCTGGTGTCGACTGATATCCTGGTGTCGACACAAATCCTCCGGTGTCGACATAAGCTGGTGTCGACTGATATCCTGGTGTCGACACAAATTATCTGCTGTCGACACAAACCCTAAGTGTCGACACAAATTCTCTGAGTCCAGAAATCGTCGAGTAGAGTACAGCATCCGTCGACCTGAGAAGCTGACTTCGTCAACCTGAGAAATTGACAACTTGAGGTCCAAGTTCGTCGAGCTCAGAAATTAATTCGTCGACCAAAGCTTGAAGTTGGATTTAGAGAAATTCTGAAGTAGTCCTGATAATGCTTGAAGTAGAATCCTGGTGTTCGTCGAACAAAGAACATAGTTCGTCGAGCTCAGCACTACGAATTATCTCACGATCGTCGAGCGCAGAACTCCCTTCGTCGAGCTGAGTTCGACGAACGTCGAACTCATTTCACTTAGTCTGAAAAACTGATAGATCTGGAGTTCCTGATGGTCTTAAGGAAGGCTGGTCCATCTGAAGTTGAGATAGAGAACTGTCCTAGACTCTAAGACATAAACTTGACCCAGACTATACATGATGGGTCACATCCTAAGTTAGTGGACCTAGCCCAAATCAATTAGGGATCCAACAGGTGAGAAGCCCAACCCCCGACGCGTCAGTCGGGGGTGGACTGGTAGGCGGAATTCCACCCGAGGAGCGGGTGTGGCGCGGTGGCGCTGGGAGCAGGGCCACTGCCACCCCAGGCTATCAGGATGGAAATTTCGATGGCAGCCGGCGGCGCCAGGCCGCCGGACCACCGCCTAGAGGATCGTCGGCCCCCGACGAGCTGATCGGGGCCAGCGCCGGCATCTGCGGCGACCTACCGACGATGGTGGAGGCCGCTCATCCTCTGCACCGCCGACGAGGAGCAGCAGCCGCCCGATCTGGTGATGAAGATCGGTTAGCTGGTATTTTCTTAATCCTCGCACCTGCCTCCATTTTTGTGCCCCCACAGCGGATCTGTGGCCGATCCGCTGTGGGAAAATGGTGGCCGATTGCATCCTGCGGCTCATTCTCAGCCGCAGGATCCCGGTGATCTGCTAAATGCAGACCATTTTCATATCAGAAATTTCTAGAAATATCTGAGCCAAATCTAGGCCCCTAGGGCAAAAGTGACCAACATAAAAAATGTTACCCATGATGAGGGCTACCTCCACAAAAAGGTTGAGAATTTATGGAGTTAATTTAGTATTTTTAAAAGCCAAAATAAAATTGTTTGGCTAAATTAAATGCCCAAAACACCTTGGAAAATTATAAAAAAAATTATTAGGTTAATTTTATGCCCTCCTAAGGGTTATATCAAAATTTGGGGTCATGGAGATAAGTTTTGATATTTTTTCTAAAATATTGAATCCTAGGGTCGCGCACGGATCCTTTTTACGCTCATTTTCCCTAAAAGACGGAAATTGGAGTACGTGACCACTCCTTATAATCAAACAAGTACTTTAAACTATTTTATCAACGAGAGCGGCCGAGTCAATTAACTAAGCTCCGGGGTTTCCAAGATTTCGTAAAACCGTCGAGCGCCTCGGCTCTCGGATGTATAGGGCACGCTCGAAAGATGAGTGTACGAGTGATGACTTGGAGTTGTCCCTGACAACTAATAAACATGTAACTCCTAGCCAACCCTTGATCTAATTAAGCCATAATAAATATGGCACAACCAAATCAATTGGATCCTAATAGTTGATGTAACCCAACAAAATCTCCTTTAAATCTCGATGGATTTGAAGCCTCCTGAATAGGAGTGATTGGACTACTAACCATTTTCTTTGTGTTTTCTCTAGTTTCGAACTAGTCAAGCTTATTTCAGTACTTTCTATTCAGTACTACTCCAGTCTCGTACAGGTCAAGCTTATTTCAGTACTTTCTATTCAGTACTACTCTAGTCTCGTACTGGTCAAGCTTATTTCAGTACTTTCTATTCAGTACTACTCTAGTCTCGTACTGATCAAGCTTATTTCAGTACTTTCTATTCAGTACTACTCAAGTCTCGTACTGGTCAAACTTATTTCGGTACTTTCTATTCAATACTACTGCAGTCTCGTACTGGTCACATTTCATTCCAGCATATTAAATAAGCAGCATAAGCACCGCACTTGTCCTCGTTGCAATTTACTATTATAATCCTGGGTACTGCTCTAACGAGCAGTCGTCAAGCCTTAGTTGGGGAAAACTAGAGTTGAAGTAGTCCTTCAGGTCTAGCCCCAAATAATACTCTCCTACGCTCCGTGTCGATGTGCCGACGCCCGAAGTCTAAATCCTAGTAGGGCAGCCCGATGTTGACCCAATGTATTTATTGTTTGCCTTTTGTTTGATTGTTTGTAAATTGATTGCGGTGAAATAGTGGCGGGTCAGTCCCTCCCGCAGACCGTTCGTACCGGTGTGGGAAGGTCGACGACTCAAGGCGACAGGGAGATGAGTACCACGGGTGACCGGCCGTTATATTTTTCTCCGTCGGGTTTTCCTCCGCTGGTCGGCCAAAACGATTCGCCGGATGTCGCTCACATCCAAGAGTACACAAGGTTGTACATTATGGCTTGGGGTTGTGCTGTACGATCACCCCTAGAAGTGGCAGGACTGGCCACTGTCACTGACGGCCATATCGGTGAGGCTCGTGGGGCTCGCTACCCTGCTGGAACAGAAGCGGTCCAAACAATATCGACATAGGGTTTGTATGCATGGCTATGAATGCTTGCAGTGTGTGTGCGGCTATGAATGTCTGCGGTGTATGCGTGGCTATGAATGTCTACGGTGTGTGTGCGGCTATGAATGCCTGTGGTGTATGCGCGGCTTTGAATTCCTGCGATAGAATTCAGGATATGAAAACCTGATGTGCTGATGAGCTAGTGAAGCCTTGTTATAACTGTTTTATATTACTGCTGCTTTTCTTTCCAGTTATATTATCCTGCACTCTTTTATAATTGCTTCGAGCTGCACATATATGAAATGTTGTGCTAACCCTCTCTTGCTTCGGCTAACGGTTTTTCGGGGAGGAGATTTGTTTCCACTTAGTTCTGTGACTAAGGTTATCTAAATAATCATTCACATGAGGTGGAGCACCGTAGTGACTTGCTGCCGTAGGATATTGTGCCAGCAGCTAGGACAACTCGAGCAGATGCACCCCCACCGTCCCCAGAGTTTAGAGACGTGAGTACCACCGAGCAGCGTAGAGAGAGAGTATGAATGATATATGTAGTACATGTATATTCCACAGGCTTATGTAAACGCTTAGGCTTCGGCCCTAAAACTACTGTATTATTGATATGTTATATACATCTGCAGTGGTTTCCTATTAATGCTTCCTCTATACTTTGATGGGTTGTGAATGTTATGATTCGAGCCGAGCAAGGCGGTCATCAAGTGCTTAGATAAAGTGGATCGTTTCCCTTAAGAAGCATTGGGTGGACGTCTTGGTCCAATAGTACCCCTTCGACCCGACCCAGGCAAAAGGTTGGGGGGCACTACACATGTACCTTCTTCTCTTCTTCCTTTCTTTTTGCTTATTCTTTGATAACCACATCCATTGTGGCATCCCGGGGTAAGGAGTAATCTTTTGTAGAATATAGTAGGGAGTGTCATGTGTAGGATTTGGCTTGGGAGCAGCCTTTGGAATAGCTTTCCTTTTCTTAACTATCTTCTTCTTAGCTTTAGGATCATCAGAATCTTCAGAGTCATCATCATAATGATCTTCATAGGACTCAGGAGGATTATCATACATAGCATCAATCTCCTTCAAGGCTTCCTTAGAAATTTGCTCTTCAGCTTGAGGTAGCACTTGAGATTCTGAAACTTCTGGTACAGCAATACTTTCAGTAACTGTTTGATTTTCTTCCTCTATATCTGCAAGTATGATATCATCCAGGGTTGGTATAGGACTTTCATCCATTTTGTAAGTTGGAGGGGAGATAGCCTTGGGAGCTGATTCTGTGAGTGGCCCAATGACTTCAAAACTTGCCTTTAGTTACTTAATAACTTCAGGGCTTATAGGGGAAGTATAGCAAACTATAGTCATAGAATTCTCTAGACAAGCTTCTAGTAAGCAATTTATATAAGCAGAATCAAATGAGTTCAATAAACTGAATAAATCTACTGTGGGATTGACAAAGCAATCACCAACAGTCAAAATTTCTGGAAGATCTGCTGGCTCATCTGTACAACTTATATCAATCTCAACTTCCTCAACTTCTGTATTCATATATACATCGTCATCTGCTACTATATTTAACTATACATTTGCTGCTGCTGCTACTGCTGGAGGAGATAGCACTAGAACTTCTTCATTGGATATCTCCCCCTGCCTGGTTTCAGAAGGTCCTGAAGCCAGGCCCCCATAAGAAGAAGGGACAGTGGGGGCAACATTAATGAGAGCAGATAGGGAGGAAATAGAATCAGCAAGAGGTTTAATGGCCTCTGTTATAAGCTTTGAGAGAAGGGGAGTGATGAGTTCCAGAAGGGAGGGATGGAGGATGGATGATGAAGGGAAAGGAGTGGTGTCTGTCATGGGTTCATCTGTGGATGATGGTGTGTGGATGGGAGATGATGATAAGAAATCAAAAGATGGAATGGATAGAAGGTTGGTGAGTGGTATGTCGACAAGGTGTTGTGGTAAGTGGGATGAAGGGGGTGAGTTGTGCTCTGGAGATTGAATTGGTGTTGGGTGATGTACTGGAGAGACAGGTGGTGTTGGAGCATGAATTTGTGCTGTGGATGGTTGTTGGTGGGGAGTAGATGAAGGAATTTGAACTTGTGGAGGAGTAGGTTGTTGGTGGGATGGAGGAGAGGTAATCTGGATGGAGGGAATGATATCTTCTGGAGGTGGGGGATTAGCTGTAACAACTCTTGTATCCTCAGAAGTTCTGGAAGAGGTTGAAGTTTTAGATGGCTTAGGGATGTTCCTCTCCCACCTTCCAAACAAGGCACAAGTTAGCCTTTTGGAAGCATTTATGAATATAGTCAGGGAGATCAGGGATTCAGATGCTTTTTCCTGAAGGAAAATTCCAAGAATTCTTCCAAAACAAACTTCTTTCTTACTATTCTTCTTTCTGATCAAATCAAACAGAATCCTTGCCCAATTCACTGCTTTCTTATTCACTATAGCACATATTACCAGAAATTGTTGTCTGATAATATAATCATGGGCAGTATGCTTTCCTAGCAATACCGTGCCCACCATATCAGCTAAAAATTTATATTCAGAAGACAAATTTTTCTTTAATAACTTATTAGGGTTCTCTCCAATATGACCCATTTTATTCAACATATCATCAAACTCAGAACTATCAATCTCTAAATTTTCTTCACCATTTATCAAACTAAAAATTTCAGTTAAGACTGCGGGGGTTAAATAAACCTGGTTACCAGATATTGTGCCTGTCATCGTGTCGACATCTGGAGTAAAGGAGGTGAACACCCATTCTCTGATTTCAGTAGCAGTTATCTTTATCCTGGTTGTCATGAAGTTCTTCAACTGTTGTTCCTCAAATAATTTCAGTATGTCCAGGAAAATTTGATCAGAATGTTGAAATGATTCGATGTCTATATCGAATCCCATGTCGAATTTCATTGTCGCAAGATGGCTCGCCGGAATCGTTATTGATCGCCTGCAAAAGGAAACAGAAATATTAATCACAAAGGGAGCAGAAAGCACGGGATGGAGCTCGAAGAAAACCTAATTATATGATTTTCAGAATATGAAGCGGCAGACTCCGTCCTACAAAATAAATAAAGGTCTTCGATCTGAGTTCGACGAAATATTTTATTGACAAAAGAGTTTGTCGATCTCAGTCTGAAGAAGGGAAAAGTTTTTGTCGTTCTCGGGTGGATGAAAATTTTCTGAAGCAGTATCGTCGATCTCCGTTCAACGAATAGAACTTCGAACACAGAGAGTTCGTCGATCTCAGCTCGACGAATTTTCTCAAGAACTTTTCTCAGTTCGTCGATCTCAAGTCGACGAACTGTGGCAAATTCTTTGACCACAGGCAGAAGGTTAAATTAATGCTTCTCCATTTATCATACCTAGCTGATTCAGAAAGAACAGGTGTTTCTTTTCATCCAAAGGTTTGGTGAAGATGTCTGCCTTTTATAAATCAGTAGAGACAAAGGTAAGATTAATTTTCTTTTTTTCTGCACACTCTCTAATGAAATGATGTCTTACATCTATATGCTTTGTTCTACTATGATGCACTGGATTTTGTGCGATGGAACTTGCACTAGTATTTTCACAAAGTAGAGTTGAATTAATTAAGTTGACACCATAATGTAGGAGTTGGTTCTGAATCCACAGCATCTGTGAACAACAACTGCTAGCTGCTATGTACTCAGCTTTTGATATTGAAGTAGACACAGATATTTGCTTCTTGCAAAACCAGGACATTATCCTATCACTAAGGAACTGACATGTCCCTGATGTGCTCTTTCTGTCCACTCTACATCCAGCAAAGTCAGCATTTGAGTATCCAGTCAACTCAAATCCTGACTCAGTTGGATATCGATGTCCTAAATATGGGCAACTCTTTATATATCTCAAAATCCTTTTTAAGAACATAAGGTGAGATTATTTAGGGTTCACCTGCAACCTAGCACAAATACATGTAGCAAACATGATATCTGGTCTACTTGATGTGAGATACAACAGGGACCCAACAATGACCCTATATAGTTTCTGATCAACAGGTTTTCCATATTCATCAGAGTCAATCACAATATTAGCAGGCATAGGTGTTCTCTTAGTTGAGGCATCAGCCATCCCAAACCTTTTTATTAGCTCCTTAGCATATTTAGATTGGGATAAAAATATGTCATCAGGTGTCTGCTTCACTTGGAGACCAAGGAAGTAGGGGAGTTCACCCATGCTACTCATTTCAAACTTGGAATGCATAAGGTCAGAAAACCTTTTGCATAGTTTGGAATCAGTAAAACCAAAGATAATGTCATCTACATATATTTGTACTAAAAAATTTTCATCATGATGATGCTTTATGAACAAAGTCCTATCTACAATACCTCTAGAAAAATTATGCTCTAAGAGAAAGCTAGCTAAGGTTTCATACCAAGCTCTTGGAGCTTGCTTTAGACCATAGAAAGTCTTATGCAATTTAAAAACATAATAGGATGATATGGAGAGATGAAACCTGGTGGTTGTTCCATAAAAACATCTTCTTTAAGTTCATTATTAAGGAATGCACTCTTGACATCCATTTGGTATATTGTGAACTTCTTGTAGGCTGCATAAGCTAGGAATATTCTGATAGCTTCAATCCTTGCAACAGGGGAAAATGTCTGATCATAATCAATATCTTCCTCTTGTCTATAGCCTTATGCTACTAGCCTTGTCTTGTTCCTGATGATATGACCTTGAGCATCTAGCTTATTTTTAAATACTCATTTAGTTCCAATGACTGGGTAGTCTTTGGGTCTTGGAACTAAATCTCAAATCTACATCTCTCAAATTGGATGAGCTCCTCTTGCATTGCTATAATCCAGTGTGGATCTTGCTCAGCATCTTTTATGGATTGGGGTTCAGTTTGAGATATGAAGCAAGCATGCATCATGTCCTGGTGGAGTTGATGTCTTGTCTGCACACCCACTGATATGTCTCCAATCACTTGAGATGCGTGGTGATCTCTAAGTGTGACTAATTCAGTAGGAGGAGTTGGTTCAGCAACAGCTTGGGGAATTAATTCCTCTTGTGGAATTCTGGTAGCTGTTGTTGGCTCTTCACTGTGTTCAGTGACATCATCTTCACTGTCTTCAACAACATGTGGAGAAGGATGTAAAACAACCTCATTGGTAAGGGTCAACTCATTCAACTTCTCACACAGATGTGGTTCCTGCAAAGTCTCACTGGTAGTAAGAATCTTCTCCTTGTAAAACATGTTAGTTTCATCAAAATAAATATGAATAGACTCTTCCATTTTCATAGATGATTTATTGTATACCCTATAAGCCTTGCTTACTTGGGAATATCCAAGAAAAATTCCTATTTCATCATTGGCTTTAAACTTTCTAATGTACTTCTTGTTGTTGTTATGAATGTAACAAATGCAACCAAAGACTCTAAAATAATCTACTTTAGGTTTCTTCCCTTTGAGTAGTTCATAGGGGGTCTTGCCCTTAAGTTTGTGTATCAAACTTCTATTCCGTACATAATTTGTTGTGCTCACAGCCTCTGCCCAAAAGGATAGAGGCAAGTGAGCATCTGCAAGTAATGTGCCTGTAACTTCAATCAGTGTTCTGTTTTTCCTTTCAACTACCCCATTTTGTTGAGGAGTTCTAGGAGTAGAGAAACAATGCCTGATACATTCCTTCTCACAGAATTCTTGTATGGGAAGAGACTCAAACTCAGTACCATGATCACTTCTGATCAATGCAACTGGAGTAGAGTACTCAATCCTTATGCTCTTAAGAAAATCTGTAAGAACCTTGAAATTATCTGACTTGTTTCTCAAGAAGAACACCCAAGTGAACCTTGAGAAGTCATCAACAATAACTAAGGTATAAGACTTCCCTCCTAGGATCTGTATAGCAATGGGTCCAAAGAGATTCATATGGAGCAAATACATAATCCTAGGTGAATCACTCTTATTAAGTGACTTAAAACTATTTTTAGTTTGCTTGCCTAATTGACAAGCCCTGCAAAGGCTTTCCTTCTTGTAGGGGCAAGAGGGCAATCCTCTAACAAGGTTGTCCCTAGAGAGTTTAGCAATATTTTTCAAGTTGACATGTCCTAATCTCCTATGTCAAAGCTCATTATTATTGCATGATTGATTAAATAGACATATTTCAGTTTTAGCAGATTTAAAGTTAACTACATAGATATCTCCTACTCTAGTTCTTGTTAATACAACTTGGTTATCTACTGAGGTAATAATACATGATGTTTTATTAAATGATATCGGAAACATTTCATCACATAATTGACTTATGGATATCAGGTTGCGTTTCAGTCCACTTACATATGCTACCTTCCTGAAGGTGACAGCTCCAATTTTGTCCTTCCATAGCCTTCAGTTTGGCCACAGTTGGAGTCACCAAATATTACCTTGGGTCCTAGCTTTGACTTATAGTTGATTAAGTTTTCCTTGTTTCTAGTCATATGCTTTGAACAGCCACTATCCAGATACCACTGTTGCTCTGTGGTGAGATAGTTTTTCACCTGCAATAAAACAGTTTAGCTATTCTTCACCGAAGTTACCTTGGGTCCTTGTTTATTTACATAATTAAAACTGGAAATGTATGAGTATGCAGATACCACTGTACTCTAGTCCTTATTTCCAGACATCTAAATCCCGACCATGGCCACCACATTTACCCTGGTCGTAGTGTGGATATGGCCGCCCTTATTTCCTCTATGTCCCTCACAACCACCGGCGTAGAGTAACTTCCCCCTCGTCATCGGCCTCCTGCACGAGATGCGCTTACCCTCAATAATATTGATTGAGTTTTTTAAAAAAAATTGGTTCATGTGATTGTGTCTTGCAAGTTGAAATAACACTGCAAACGTTGTTCTTCAAAACAGTTTCACAAATTCTGCCACCACTCTGCAAAACAGCTGATTATTCCACCACTGCTTCCGACCACTGATTCTCCAATCGATGCAGCCGCGCCAAACAGAGCCTTAGAAGTTCTTCATTATCTGTTGGAGCTTCTGATTCTTCAGATGCCTTGAATGTTATTGTTGGGTACATTGGAAAATGTGTACCAGATATGAAGAAGCCTCACCTAACTCAATGATATACATCAAGGTGTATTTGATGTTGTTTTGAGTTTATATGTGCAGGTTAAGTAAATGCAGGAATGCAGAAAAATTTATAAGTCCATGTGTCGACACCAGGAGAAGCTGTGTCGACACTTATGAAGGCATGTGTCGACACTGGAGAAAAGCTGTGTCGACACTTGGAGTTAATTGTGACGACACTTGGAAAGGCTGTGTCGACACCAGAAGAAACTGTGTCGACATGCAGAGGCAGTGTCGACACACACTGAAGCATTATCGACATCAACTTTGTCGACACCAAGAGGCAGTGTCGACACACAGGAATACTTAGTCGACATCAATTGTGTCGACACCAAGAGGCAGTGTCGACACACTGAAGACTTTGTCGACATCAACTGTGTCGACACACAGGACTTATGTCGACACACACAGCAGAGATTCAACAAAGTTAAAGAGAAGTGTTTGTGTCGACACACAGAATCAGTGTCGACACATTCTACAGAAGGCTGTGTCGAGAAGCATTAACAACAACAAAGGAGATGTGTCAACACCACCAAGGCTTGTGTCGACACTTAGTTCACTTGTGTTGACACTTAGTCTACTTGTGTCGACACATGATGAAGTTCAGTCTCGACATTTTGCTGACAGAGACAGAGTTCAAGAAGTGACTGGATGACTTGACAGCTGCCATTTCTAACCAGTCTACTACAACTGTCAAAGCTGTCAGAAGTTTGTTAGAAACCGGATCAGCCGATTAACATGGAGGAAGACTATATAAAGGCTTTCTCCTTCAACAGAAGATGAACGAACTAATACAGAAGAGTTGTTGACGACCAATCAATACAGAATACTAAAGAAAGAGAAACAGAAGAATTTGGAGAGAGAGCTCCAAAGAAGAAAGGGGCTTTCATCATCAAGTCCCTCAAGTGCAGATCCTGAACCAATCTGCTAAGAAGGATTCAGATTGAGATCTGAATTTCAAGAAAGGAGCTGATTGAAGATCAACTTCACAGGAGTTCAACCCTACTGAGTTCAGATTCAAGAAGCTTTGAAGAAAGTTAAGAGTGGTTATTCTATGCCATCAGTTTCTTCCAAGAACTGATCAAGAAACCATCCATACCTTCTCTCTCTATCTGGGTGGTGGTTAATTACAAACTTAAATCTATTTTCTGTAGGATCTTTTTAAGATCTGAGCTGTAAGCCTAATTTATAAAGGCTGAGTTGTAGGAGATTTAGGTCTCTGAGTGGTAGGCCTTGTTGAAGGCTGAGGTAGGGTTGTGAGCCTGAGTTGTAGGATATTGTTATCTCTGAGGTGTAGGCCTTATTGAAGGCTGAGGTAGGGCTGTGTGCCTGAGCTGTAGGAGTATGGACTCACTCTGAGTTGTAGGAACCTTGATTGGGTTCTGAGCTGTAAGATCTGCGGATCTGAGGTGAAGAGAAGAAGTTAGACTGAATCTAGCACACTGCTAGATAGGCGAAGGGGGAAAGTGGATGTACCCAATACTTGGGGAACCACTATAAATCCTGTACACTCTGTGATTGGATATATTTCTGTGATGTGTTTGCTGTGATAATAGTATAACCAACAGAAAACTAGAGTTTATTATCTGCCTTAGAATAAAAAGGATTTCAACCTATTCACCCCCCCCCCCCACCTCTAGGTGTATTAGGTTATCTTGAAACTAATTCTTTCAAGTGGTATCAAAGCGAGGTTACTCAGAGAAGGACTTAACAGCCTGAGTTAGATCCATAAGGCAGATTCAAGATCAAGAAAATGGGTTTCGGAGAAAATCATAATGAACTAGGTTCTATGAAATTACCCATATGCAGGAAGGTGATATTTGGAATATGTAAAGAAAGGGTCAGGCTTTTTATGGAGGCTTCTGATCCAAGGATCTACATTATAGTAAATGAAGGTCCTTATATTCCAATGAAGTTGTCAGTTCTAGATGTAAACCAAAGAATTCCCAAGGATTTTTTGAAAGTCCACTTAGTGTCAACTACCTTCACCTATGGGGGGGGAATAGGTGTCTTGCAGCGTGTTTGCGGAATTAAAGTCGTACCTGCACAAGAAAACAAAACAACACAGCACAGAAAGGACACAAGCAAATTATAGTGGTTTCCTGATTTGGGTACGTCCACTTTACCCCTTCGACCTATCTCCCAATCAGGGATGACTCAGTCACTTCACCAACAGGATTGAAATCCAATCCTTGCACTAACGGAAGGAACCCTTCCACACGTAGGAGTCACCACTCCCACAACACGGGTTGCACCCAACCCTTACAACTAGGGACCAATCGGTCCTTTACAACAAAATAGAAATTGGAGTGTATTAGAAATACAAACTACTTATGGAGAATAAGGTGTCCCTCTTCGTTCGACGACGTGTTCTTGAAGTCAACAAAGAGTCCACAACCCTAAACCTCACTTAGAGAGAATCTCTCCCGAAACCGGCGGCGGCAAGAAGGGCGGCGGCTTGGTTCTCGGGATCGGCGGCGACAACGGAGTGCTGCTGCTGTACTTTGGAGATTCAACTTTCGTAGCAAAGCTAGCAAGGTCTTCCAACGGTCACAATAGGATCGATCGTCTCGATCGATTCCGAAGGGGAAGGTTTTCCCGATCTACGAATCAAGAGACAAAGGATCTCTGGTTAGACGCGTGAGACGTTGTTCTTGGCTGAGCTTCTGTCGCCGGGAGATCTGGAAGAAGCCACGATCAAAGACGGCGATCAACTGCACGAGCGGCGACGACGGCGGCGGAGAAGGATTTCTGATCTAGGTCACGTCGGCGGCTCGGCTTCTTCCTTTTTCAAAATCGTTGTATTCGTTTTTCTGTCTTCTTATTACTGTTCAAAAATACATATGTATTTATACATTAGGTCTTCAAGATGACCGTTGTGGGCCCCACTAACAAGAAACCCCAAGCCCGGTTCAAAACAGCGTCAGCGGCTGAGTCCGGTCCAGCGGGTTCCAGAAATTCGCCTAAGGCAAAATCGGCGAGAATCGAGGGTCATCAATCAAAGATTCAGCGAGAATCAGCCAGTGATTCTCGACGATTTTGACTTAGCGACAGATTTACACGCTCTGATTTAGCCGGATAGAGACGGCGAGAATCAGCCAGTGATTCTCGACGATTCGGCGAGAATCAGCTAGTGATTCTCGCCGAATCGGTGAGAATCACTTGGTGATTCTCGTCGATTATTACTTAGACGATTTTTTGTCTTTCCACCCATGAGCTGCTCTTTGACCCATCCTTGCTCCTTGTCTGCTCTTGCATTATCACAGCCCTGTACTTGAAAATAAGTACACTCCAATAGAGAGAGTACACGTAGGCCAACACACTAATCTGCTCAACGAGGGATTACGTCGCGCAGACCCGTGTATATTTACCTACTGCACCCTGACATTGGTGTGTACTTAGCGTGGAATAACTGCAAGCACAATTTAAAAGATTTCATCAAATACATTGTCTATTTACCTTAGCTTGTTTAGGGGCTTCTTCAAATCAGGTACGTTGTGGATACAATACCCAACAATCTCCCCCTATTTGAAGAAGCCTAAACCCTACAAGCTAAGGTGAATAGAGCGTATGAGAATGAAAATCATAAACTTAAAATTGAGTTGAGAGAGATATTTATTACCAATACCAATTTCTTGAGATCAAACTTGGAGCCACCTTAGCCTTAGCCAAGAGGGTAATCTCCCCCTTTTTGGCTTCTGCAAATCTGGGTCTGTTGCATTTGACCCCTTGCTCCCCCTCAGTTCTTGCACATGTGCTCAGACTTGAGTTCCTGGAAGAGGCTCCCCCTAGATGCACGAGCCTGGAGCTTCTGTAGTCTTCATTCCTCATAGTTTAGCATCCCCAATTCAGTTTGGAAAAGACTGAACTTGGCTTCGTCTAAGGGCTTTGTGAAAATATCTGCAATCTGCTTGTCCGTGGGGACATAACAGAGAGAGATGTCCTTGTTCTCCACGTGCTCCCGAATGAAGTGGTAGCGCACTTCAATATGCTTCGTTCTGTTGTGCGATACCGGATTGTTGGCAATTGCAATTGCACTGGAGGAGTCGCAGTATATTGGTACTTCTTTGAACTGAAGGTCGTAGTCGGCTAACTGGTTTCTGATCCATAGGAGTTGTGCGCAACCGCTGCCTGCCGAGATGTACTCAGACTCTGCTGTGGAGGTTGCTACATAATTCTACTTCTTGTTGTTCCATGAGATAAGCCTTCTTCCGAGGAATTGAAACGTCCCGGAAGTGCTTTTCCTGTCATCCCTACTCCCTGCAAAATCAGCATCTGAAAAACCTATTAGCTCGACATCATTGTCTCTCGGGTACCACAAGCCAAGATTGGGAGTACCTTTAAGGTATCTTAGAATTCGCTTTGCAGCGACATAGTGAGATTCTTTAGTGTTCACCTGATATCTGGCACAGACACATGTGGAGAACATGATATCCGGTCTACTGGCAGTAAGGTAGAGCAGGGATCCAATGATGCTTCTGTATTTGGTTTCATCGAAAGGTTTACCTTTCTCATCCTTATCCAGAGACATAGTGGATCCCATTGGAGTCCTCATAGAGGTTGCATTCTCCATACCGAATTTCTTGAGGAGTTCATTTGTGAACTTCGTCTGAGAGATGAAGATTCCATCCTCAGACTATTTCACTTGAAGTCCCAAGAAATACTTTAGCTCTCCCATACTGCTCATTTCAAACTTTCCTTGCATAAGTTTAGAAAACTTTTTGCAAAGATTGTTGTCCGTTGAGCCGAATATAATGTCATCGACATAGATTTGCACCAGCAAAATCTTGCCTTTGACTTCCCTGAGAAACAATGTCTTATCTATTTTACCTCTAGAGAACTTGTTCTCAAGAAGAAAACTAGATAAAGTCTCATACCAAGCTCGTGGAGCTTGTTTTAAACCATATAGAGCTTTATTAAGAAAATATATATGATTGGGATAAGTAGGATTGACAAAACCTGTGGGTTGAGCGACGTATACTTCCTCTTTTAGGTCTCCGTTCAAGAATGCTGATTTCACATCTATTTGATAGACTGTGAATCCTTTGTACGAAGCATACGCCAGGAACAATCTGATTGCCTCGAGCCTTGCCACTGGTGCAAAGGTCTGGTCGAAGTCAATCCCCTCCTCCTGTCTGTAACCTTGAGCCACCAGCCTGGCCTTGTTCTTTATGATGACACCATGTTCATCCAGTTTGTTTCTGAAGATCCACTTGGTGCCAATCACATTCTGCTTTTGTGGTCTGGGAACCAGCATCCAAACATTGCATCGTTCGAATTGATGCAGTTCATCTTGCATGGCCAAAATCCATGATGCATCTTTGTTCGCCTCGTCGAACTTCTTTGGCTCAACCTGTGACAGGAAGCTAAGATGCAAAATCTCGTTAATAGTACCTCTTCGAGTTCTGACACCGTCACGAGGATCTTCGATGATCTGATCTCTAGGATGATCCCTCACGTGCCGGAGCTCTAGAAGTCTGGCGTCTAGAGCTTCGACTACTTCTTGGGCTTCTCCTTCTTCTAAGAGATTTGCTCCATTTTTATCTTCAACATTCCCAGTTGACGTTGAGGTGGAAACTTTGACGTACTTAGGAGTTTCATCTTTAGCGGTCTCATCGAGACTCAGTTGTTCAAGTCGTGCACCTGCATCTTCAAGAATACCGCTGGAAGAATTGCTGTTAAGCAAGCTTCTTTCATCAAATACAACATTAATTGATTCTTCTACCACTAGGGTTTTCTTATTGAAGACCCTATATGCCCGACTGTGGGAACTATAGCCCATGAATATGCCTTCGAAGCATTTTTCACCAAATTTAGTACGCGGGTACTTCCCATTATTCAGTACATAACATCTGCAACCAAAGATCCTCAAATGGGACATGGTTGGTTTCCTGCCTTTCAGTAGTTCGTAGGGCGTCTTACGATGACTTTTGTTGATCAATGCCCGGTTTTGAACATGACAAGCCGTATTGACCGCCTCAGCCCAGAAGTATTCTGGGAGTGAAGCGTCATTCAACATTGTCGTGCAGGCTTCAATGAGTGTTCTATTTCTCCTCTTCGCGACTCTGTTTTGTTGAGGAGTGCACGGGGAGGAAAACTCATGAAAGATACCAAGTTCTTCACAGAACTCTGTCATAGCACCAGACTCGAACTCTGTTCCATGGTCACTTCTGATTTTGACCACTGAGCAGTTAAGTTCGTTCTGGATCTGCTTGACAAAGCTTGTGAAGATGTCAAACGTATCAGACTTGCGTTTTAAAAAGAACACCCAGGTAAACCGAGAGTGATCATCTACAATCACGAGTGTATAAGACTTCCCTCCTAAGCTATGAACTTGCATTGGACCAAACAAGTCCATGTGCAGAAGATAAAGACATCTGGAGGAGTCTTTGTCTGAGATGCCCTTAAAGGTAGTCCGAGTCTGTTTGCCCATCTGGCATGCAGGACAGGGACTATCTTTGATACACTTAATAATGGGAGCATCCCTCACTAAATCTTTGGAAAATAGCATATTAATTGTCTTGTAATTAATATGTGCCAATCTCTTGTGCCATTGTTCACAAAGAGATGCACTGCCTTTTTCTACTAGGCATACGGGGGTAGATGAATCTAAGCTAAGAAAATCTAAGCAGAAGATATTTCTGCTCCTAATGCCTGATAATACCGTCTCAGAAGAGGCACATGATATTATCAGGCATTTATCCTTGCAGAACTTAACGTCATAACCTTTATCACATAACTGACTTACACTGATCAGGTTATGGTTTAACCCTTCAACATAAGCCACGTCGGTGATAGAGATTATACCGTTGGAAATCAAACTGTAACCTCTGGTGACTCCTCGATCTGACCCCCCAAAGATGACTTTGGGTCCATTCTCGACTAGAGTGTAATCACGCAGCAGGCTTCTTGTCCCAGTCATATGCCGGGAGCATCCACTGTCCAAGTACTATATTGGAGTTTTGGTGGCCTTTGGACATTCCTGCAAAACAAAATTAATTTCCCTTAGGAACCCAATCGAACTTGGGTCCTAGATTCTTGGTTAGCATACTCCCCCTCGGGTGGTTAACCCTACGAGTGATCGGCCTCGCATTGCTAACATAAGGAGTCTCGTTATACCTCAGATTAAACCAACAATCCACGGTAAAGTGACCGACTTTGCCACAACACCAACAGTCAAATCTGTTGTACTCTTCCTAGGCTCCTGCTTTACCTGGGGAATGGTGGGTATAGCCGGGGCCTTGGATCTGGAGGTGGAGGCATCATAGTGATTGCAGTCACATGACTTCTTCACCTTCTGTTCCTTCAGTATAACAGGCTTGGCTTTTGGTGCCTGCTTTCTATTATAGCCGCTAGAGAATTGACCATAATTTCTCATGTGGATTTCCTCATATGGTGCCTTGAAGACACTCTCACCGAAGTTGCGGGGAAAAGTCCAACCATCATATCAGCTCTTTGGCTTTGCAACCGAGGGCCGGAAATGATGACCAAAGGTTGACTCAAAGTCATGTTGGTTGCAGTGAAAGCTAGGCTTTCTGAACGCAACAGGACTGAGTGGGGCCTTTCCCTTTTCAGCAACAGAGGCCTTCTTGGCGGCCTTATTCTTTCTCTGGTTCCTGTTTCTCCTGGATGAGGAACCAGATACCCCTACATGCCCCATGCCAGCTCCTTTGGCCTGAGCAGAGAAGGTATCAACTAATGGAAGAACTGTTTTTGGCATAGAGAAGCTCTTGATGATCTTCCTTTCTGTCGCAAGTTGTTCTTCCAACTTGTCGACTTCCTCCTACTTAAGATCAAGGAGCTTAAGAGACTATGAATGCTTTGAAGTCAGGTCTAGGTGCTCCTGTCGGAGAGAGATCAAACCGGTGATCTCTTCCCTTAGGGAGACACTCTCACCCTTAAGGAATTTCACTTCCTTTTTCTCAGCCTTCAATCTCTTACGGCACTCTTCGAAAGTGTTGAGCAGAAGCTCATACTTCTCGAGGAGCTCCGCTTCATGGGCCGAAGGGCTATCCTCAGGGTCATCATCCTGAGACTCAGGATCAGATTCAGAGTCGGAGAGAGGGGTGTGAGCTTTTACCTTCCCAGTAAATGGGGGGCATTCTCCTTCTGAGTCGGAGCGACCCACCAGCCCGAAGTAGGCTTCCTCATCATCACTGGAGTCTGAGGAATCAGACTCACTCAGTGTTTTTGGCTTTTTGGCGATGTAGCTCCTATCTTTCTTCTTATCTCTAGAGGACTTGTGCTCCTCTCCCTTCCCCTTTTCTCTCTTGCCTTGGTGGCAGTCGGCCACGACGTGTCCTAGCTTATTGCATCCAAAACAAATAATGTCAGAGGAGCGATGTTTGTTCGGTTTAGAAGCATACCTGTCAGAAGAATAATTTTTCTTCTGATGCCTCGAGGAGAAGCCGTCTCTCTTTCTTTGATTCCTCATCTTGAGGAACTTCTTGAATTCTCGGGTGATGAGGGAGAAATCTTCCTCAGACAACTCTGAGCTGGATGAGCATGGCTCGGAGTCCTCCTCCTCATCCTTTTTCCCGGCACGGTATGAAACCGCACCCTTGCCCTTCCTGGAGTGAATGGCTTTTAAGGCCACAGTCTTTTTCTTGGCTGCAGCCTTCTCTGCTTCTTCTTCTGCTTTCCTGGTGTTCAGTTGAAGCTCATAGGACATCAGCTTCCCAAACAGAATTTGCGGGTCTGTTTCAGCAAGTTTGCCAAACTCTCGGATGGAGCAGATCTTTGTGTCCCATTCCTTAGTAAGGGACCTAAGGAATTTATCATTAAGTTCACCATCAGTGAACACTCTTCCATATCCTTTGAGGGCATTGACAATCTTGAGGAAGTTCTCGAAGGTGACTCTGATCTCTTCCTTAGGCCCTTGTCTGAAGGCCTCATATTTCTGGTTCAGGAGGGATCTCCGATCATCCCTCACTTCATCAGTGCCCTCCATTAGGATAATCAGGCAGTGCCAGATCTCCTTTGTTGTCCTGCAGTTGTAGAAGTTCTGCATCATTGAGTCATCGACCGCGCTGACCAGAATGTTCTGCGCCTTCTTGTCAAGTCCCACCAGCACCATCTCGTCCTTGTCCATTTCACAAATTTTCTTTGGCACTTTCTTGGTAGGATCAATGGTGGAGGCCTTAGTGGGGACATAAGGTCCCTCCTCCACGATCATGAAGAGTCGGGGATCGACCGCTTCCATGTAGAACCTAATCCTTTCCTTCCAGATAGGAAAGTTTAGCCTGGTGCACACTGGGATCTTGCCTGTGTACTTGAGTCCGTCCATAGTAGAAGTATGCCTTCTTCTTGACACTAGTGGCAGGAACTTACTCAAGGTGTTAACCTATTTGTTGAGTAACCTCCCTCTGATACCACTTGAAAGTCCACTTAGTGTCAACTACCTTCACCTATGGGGGGGGGAATAGGTGTCTTGCAGCGTTTTTGCGGAATTAAAGTCGTACCTGCACAAGAAAACAAAACAACACAGCACAGAAAGGACACAAGCAAATTATAGTGGTTCCTCGATTTGGGTACGTCCACTTTCCCCCTTCGACCTATCTCCCAACCAGGGACGACTCGGTCACTTCACCAACAGGATTGAAATCCAATCCTTGCACTAACGGAAGGAACCCTTCCACACGTAGGAGTCACCACTCCCACAACACGGGTTGCACCCAACCCTTACAACTAGGGACCAATCGGTCCTTTACAACAAAATAGAAATTGGAGTGTATTAGAAATACAAACTACTTATGGAGAATAAGGTGTCCCTCTTCGTTCGACGACATGTTCTTGAAGTCAACGAATAGTCCACAACCCTAAACCTCACTTAGAGAGAATCTCTCCCGAAACCGGCGGCGGCAAGAAGGGCGGCGGCTTGGTTCTCGGGATCGGCGGCGACAACGGAGTGCTGCTGCTGTACTTTGGAGATTCAACTTTCGTAGCAAAGCTAGCAAGGTCTTCCAACGGTCACACTAGGATCGATCGTCTCGATCGATTCCGAAGGGGAAGGTTTTCCTGATCTACGAATCAAGAGACAAAGGATCTCTGGTTAGACGCGTGAGACGTTGTGCTTGGCAGAGCTTCTGTCTCCGGGAGATCTGGAAGAAGCCATGATCAAAGACGGCGATCAACTGCACGAGCGGCGATGACGGCGGCGGAGAAGGATTTCCGATCTAGGTCACGTCGGCGGCTCGGCTTCTTCCTTTTTCAAAATCGCTGTATTCGTTTTGTTGTCTTCTTATTATTGTTCAAAAATACAGATGTATTTATACATTAGGTCTTCAAGATGACTGTTGTGGGCCCCACCAACAAGAAACCCCAAGCCCGGTTCAAAACAGTGCCAGCGGCTGAGTCCGGTCCAGCGGGTTCCAGAAATTCGCCTAAGGCAAAATCGGCGAGAATCGAGGGTCATCAATCAAAGATTCGGCGAGAATCAGTCAGTGATTCTCGACGATTTTGACTTAGCGACAGATTTGCACGCTCTGATTTAGCCGGATAGAGACGGCGAGAATCAGCCAGTGATTCTCGACGATTCGGCGAGAATCACTTGGTGATTCTCGTCGATTATTACTTAGACGATTTTTTGTCTTTCCACCCATGAGCTGCTCTTTGACCCATCCTTGCTCCTTATCTGCTCTTGCATTATCACAGCCCTGTACCTGAAAATAAGTACACTCCAATAGAGAGAGTACACGTAGGCCAACACACTGATCTGCTCAACGAGGGATTACGTCGCGCAGACCCGTGTATATTGACCTACTGCACCCTGACATTGGTGCGTACTTAGCGTGGAATAACTGCAAGCACAACTTAAAAGATTTCATCAAATACATTGTCTATTTACCTTAGCTTGTTCAGGGGCTTCTTCAAATCAAGTACGTTGTGGATACAATACCCAACATTTTTCAGAGATGACTAAGGATGAGATCATCCGGGCAACTATGGATAAAAGAGCCCAGAATATCATAGTAAGTGTCATAGATGATTCAACCTTTCAAAATTTGATTCACTGCAAGACCTCCAAGGAAATGTGGGATACTTTGATTGTCTACATGGAGGGTTTTGAAGAAGTCAGACAAGATAGAAAGTCTATGTTGAACCAGGAATATGAGAGTTTCAGACAAGGAAAGTCTGACAGTATAACTGAGTGTTATAAAACGTTCTATGGAATCGTAAATGAGCTGATGTCCTATGGAAGAATCTTTAGTACATATGAACTGAATGATAAATTCCTAAGATCCTTGACAAAGGATTGGGACACTATGATTTGTGCCATTAGGGAAGTGGCCAAACTTGCAGATATCTCTCCTCCAACTTTGTTTGGAAAATTGCTGTCATATGAGATGCAGTTGATGGCTAGGAAAGAGAAAGATAAAAGTGCAAAAGGGGAGAATAGAGAAAAGTCTGTGGCCTTCAAGGTTGAAGCCACTAGGAATAATAGGAGGATGTCTCCATCACCTCCTAAGATAGTTGCTGAAATTGTTTCAGATAATTCAGACAACCAAAGTTCAGACAGCAGTGACTCAGATAAAGACTTTGTTGCCTTCACAAGGAAGTTTCAGAGATTCCTGAAGAAGAAGCAGTGGAAGTCTAAGCCCTCCACATCTCAGTCTAAGGATGACTATTATCAAAAGAGGAAGTCATCCAGGAAGGACAGGAGCAGGTCTAAGCCAAGCAAATCTACAACATCAAAGATAGTTTGCTACTGCTGTAATAGGCCTGGACATGTTGTGGCTGAGTGTCCAGACAAAAGAAAATAGTCTGTGTTGGAACACCCTATTACTAATTTGGGTCAGGATCACTATGTCTCTAGGAAACCTATTTTTGACCTTATTGTATAGATCTAAAGGTCAATTAGGATTGAGTCTAAGGGTTAGTAGTTAGGTTTGGAAGCTGCCCTCAAGACCAAAGTTTTTCAGTTTGGAGACTAAGTCATTTCGTCGAGCTCAGTACGACGAATCGTCGAACTCCAATCGACGATCGTCTAGCTCAACTTCGACGGATCGTCGAACTCCATTCGACAATCACTGAGATCAACTTCAACAAATCGTCGAACTCCATTCGATGATCTTCGAGCTCAGTTCGACGATCTTGACTCCAGTATTGATTCTCTATCTCTGAGCTCAGTTCGATGATGGTTGAGCTCAGATCGACGATCTTTGTTTCTGTCTAAGTCCAAATCGCTGAGCTCAGTTCAACGATAGTGGAGCTCAGTTCGACGTTTTTCTGAAGAGTTAAATGATTTTCAAGATTCAAATTCAGAACAGTTAAGAAGTTATTGTCAGCAATTAATTCAGAAGATCTTGTAACTGTTTTCATTTATTCTGGACCAAGTTTCAAGGGATTATCAAAGAATGTTTCTTTGGACTTTCCCCCAGAAGACAATTGCAATTAAGGAAGTCAATTAATGACAGGCTAACGGCTATTCTGGACAGAGGATCATTTCTAAGGAATAAAAGATAAGATTTTTGAATCTCTCTCATAGCACAGATAAGCAGAACAAGAAAAAGAAGAACAATTCATTCTCTGCAACAACTTTTCTCTGGAACAACATCTTTCTCAACACCAACTGTTCACAAGAGAAAAAGAGAAAGAGCTGTAGACACTCTCTATCTAAAAGAATTCTTACAAGAACACGCAACCAAAAGGAGATCAACCATCTGAAATCTTCAGATCTCTTTTGATTCAAGTGTTCAAGGCCATCATCATTCAAGACTCCAGACACCTAACATTTCAGCTGTTGCTGAAATCATCAATTGCTGGAGATCAACTTTCTGAAGGCCTATCACCCTACAGCAAAGCTTCATTTCCTGAACATCTCAAGAACTCAGGGGGAGCTTTAACAACATATATATCCACATAGTCTTCTCAGCTGCTTTGAGAAAGAGAAGACTTCCATCACTCTCTCATCCCCATCTCTGTAAAGGGTTTTTCAAACTCCCTTCAAAAGTTTGTGTGTGGTTTTTGAGCACTTATCAAAAGCTCATTGGTGGCAAGACACCTGATCAAAAAATCTGATTTGGTTTTTAAGCACCTTATCAAAAGCTCATTGGTGCCCAGGATACCTGATCAACTCTTCCTGCAGTGGATTCCTACCTAGGGTGGTAGAAGAGTGGATGTACCCAAGTTTAGGGGAACCACTATAGCTCCTTGTGTCTTCTGGTTGCTTATCTTTATTTTTGTTTCTGGCTGTGATCTGTGATCTGTGATCTGTGATTAGTTTCTTTTGTAGATTGTGAGTAGATAGGTTCTGTGATTAGATTTAATATTTGCTTAAATGTTCACTCAGATTACAACAACTGTTGTAAAAAGTTTTTAAGCATCATACTATATTCACCCCCCCCCCCCTCTAGAGTATATCAAATCTAACTCGCACTTTCAATTGGTATCAAAGTCAGGTTGGTTAAACATACCACACCTTGGTGGTTGCACAGGCTAACACCTGAACCCAAAGTTAGATCTGTCTTTTTAGATTTTGTTATTAGATTATTTCTTCACAAATCATGGCCCAAAACAAAGATTATGCTAGCACCAGACCTCCAGTGTGCAATCTGTCTAAGTTTGCACTTTGGAAAGCAAGGATTAGACTATACATGAATTCTATTGACGAGGACATTTTTAATTCTATTTTGACAGTTTGTCCAAGACCTCCAAAGAACACAAGTACAAATGTTGTTCCACCTCCATCAGGAACAGATGATGATATCAAGAAGTGGAAGGTAGCAGATGCAAAGGCTATGAACATCTTAGCCCAGACTATGTCTGATGACATTTTCCAAAAGATGGCTGAATGTAATTCAGCAAAGGAAATTTGGGATAAGCTCTCTGAAATAGTCTCACGATCAGCTGATGAAAGAAAGGACGGGAGATCTCACCTCATATCCCAATATGAGAATTTCAAGAAAGGAGAAACTGAGCCAGTAGCTGAAATGTATAACAGGCTCAGTCTGATAGTCAATGAACTCAAGACTTTGGATAAAGAGATCTCACTGATTGAACTGAATGATAAAATCCTAATGTGCTTCCCAAGCACTTGGGACTCAAGAATCTGACCAATCAAGGATGTCAGAAGTCTGAATGAGATCACCACAGAAGCTCTCTTGGGCAAGCTCAAATCTTATGAGCTGCTCATCAAAAATAGAGAAGAAGAGCAGAAGGCTGCCTCACCAGCCACAAGGAAAGAAAAGACAATAGCCTTCAAAGCAACTGAAGATCAGCCTGAAGAAAAAGTCACAGGCAATGATGAGCTGCTCAGTCTATTGGCCAAACGATTTTACAAGATGGCCAGAAAGGACTTCAGAAGGAGATCATACAAAGAGCATGATAAGCCAAGGTATGACAAGTCAAATAATAAAGAAATTGTTTGCTTTGGTTGCAGGAAACCAGGGCACATTGTACCTGACTGTCCAGAGAACAAAAACAAGGACAGAAAGGATAAGAAAGAAAGAAGAAGAGATAAGGACTTCAAGAAGAATGGCAATGGCAAACCCTCCTCAAGCAAGAACAAACACACAAGGAAGGGATTTGTTGCTGAATCTTGGAGTGAGACTGAAGAGGAGTTAGAAGCTTCATCCAGCTCCAGTGATGATGAAGATGATGCTGAAGAGAAGGAGTTCTGCATGATGGCAATCAATGCCTCTTAACACAATTCTGATGTAGAAGAGTCAGAGTCAGATTCAGAAACTCAACTTGAAGAGGACCAGGTAATTAGTTCTTTTGATTTCAATTCAGAGGACTTTAAATTTGAGTTTAAAGCATTATGTTTAGACTTACTAAAATCTGAGAAGGAAATTATTTCTCTCAGAAATCAATTATCTGAACATAGTACCTTAAAGTCAGAAAACCTCAAACTCTCTGAGGAGTTGGAGTGTTGTAGGGAGCAAATAGCTTCACTGAAAGGTGAGCTATCAGAGGCCAAGAAGCTTGAGGAATCCCTTAATGGGAGAAGTATCAAGCTAATGGACATCACAAGCACAGTGAACTCCAGATTCAATAGTACACTGGGCTTGGGTGCTTCATCCAGCCAACCTATAGTTCTAACAACCCCAATCAAGTTCATTTCTGACAAAGGGAAGGGAGTTGTAGAGGTAGCTAGGAAAAATTCTGATCTTCCTAAGAAAACCAAGTTCCAGCAGAAATCGTCGAACGGAGCTCGACGATCGCCGAACGCAGATCGACGATCTCAGGAAAAATCGTCGAACGCAGGTCGACGATCTCTAATTCCTGAACTCTGCCACAGTCGACCGTCGAACGGAGCTCGACGATCTGACCCAAGATCGTCGAACACAGCTCCACGATCGTCGAACAGAGATCAGAGCTCTGGAAATTCTTTCAAGGGCAAATCAAAATCCAATCCTAGGGGTCCTTCATCCCAAAGCTTAACCCTTATACTGAATGGATAATACCTCCAAGGAGATATTATCCTGAAGGTTATAAGAGTCAACCTGGGATGTCTTTTATTTCTGAGTTTAAAGGTTATTAACCTAGGCCCAAGGTAAACTGGGTCAAAAACAAGTGAATTATTTTATGTGCAGGTGAAGACCTATCCAACATCAAACCAGCAATGGTATTTTGATAGTGGGTGCTCAAAGCACATGACAGGAAACAAGGACAACCTCACATCCTTTAAAGCCAAGCTTGGACCCAAAGTCATATTTGGTGATTCAAACTTTGGACAAACTAAAGGATATGGTGCAGTACAGATTGGGACAGTGACATTCAAGAAGGTAGCTTATGTGGAAGGACTGAAGCACAATTTGATCAGCATTAGTCAGCTATGTGATGAAGGCTACCAGGTGACTTTCAGCAAAACCTTATGCAAGATCAAGTCAGAGGACAACACAACTGTGTTGACAGGTAAAATGAAAGGTAACATCTATCTAGTAGATTTTCTTTCAACAGATGTAGATATTTGTCTGTTCAATTCTGTCTGTAGACCTAATGTTTTATGGCATAAGAGACTAGGACATTTAAACCTTAAAACCATTGCTAGGCTATCCAAAGACAACCTTGTTAGAGGACTACCTTCTTGCCCTACAAGAAGGAAGGACTCTGCAGGGCTTGTCAATTAGGCAAGCAAACTAAAAATAGTTTCAAGTCACTTAATAAGAGTGATTCACCTAGGATCTTGTATTTGTTACACATGGATCTTTTTGGACCCATTATAGTACAAAGCCTAGGAGGGAAATCTTACACTTTAGTAGTTGTAGATGACTTCTCTAGATTCACATGGGTGTTCTTTCTGAGGAAGAAGTCTGATAACTTTAGGTGTTTGACAGAGTTTCTCAAATGTATACAGATTGAGTTCAATACTCACATTGCCCTGATCAGAAGTGATCATGGGACAGAGTTTGATTCTCTTCTTATGCAAGAGTTCTATCAGAGTGAAAGGATCAGGCATACTTTCTCAGCTCCTAGAACTCCTCAACAAAATGGGGTAGCTGAAAGGAAAAATAGAACTCTTATTGAATTTGCCACTACATTGTTGTCAGATGCTCACCTTCCTCTATCCTTTTGGGCAGAGGCAGTGAACACCTCCAACTATGTGCTGAACAGAAGTTTAATACATAAACTAAAGGGCAAGACTCCCTATGAATTACTCAAAGGGAAGAAACCTAAAGTTTATTATTTTAGAATTTTTGGTTGTATTTGTTATATACATAATAATGACAAGAGATATTTAGCAAAATTTCAAGCTAAAGCTGATGAAGGAGTGTTTATGGGATACTCCATGATCAGTAAGGCTTATAGGGTTTATAATAAATCATCTCTTAAAATTGAGGAATCTGTTCACATATCATTTGATGAATCTAACATGTCTTTCAAGGAGAAGCACACTTCCACCATAGAACCTTTGCAGGTACATTCTCTTGCTGAAGATTTGAACAAGTTACAGGTTACTCAAAAAGAGGAAAGCAGTGAAGATGAAGAAAGCATTCAACATATTGAAGAGAAACAACTTGAAGAGCCAGTTGTTGTACCACAAGAGGAAACAACAACACAGGTTGGTGAACAATCAACACCCCCTGTTGATTTTGTAACATCAAGAGACCATCCAATTTCCCAAGTAATTGGAGACATCTTAGCTGGTGTGCAAACCAGAAATCAGGTCAACCAAAATCTGTTGCACACTTGCTTCCTATCTAAAATTGAACCTCGATCCACTCAAGATGCAGAGCAAGATCCACACTAGATCATTGTAATGCAAGAAGAGTTGCATCAATTTGAAAGGAACAAAGTTTGGGAACTAGTGCCAAAGCCTAAGGATCACTCCATTGTTGGAACAAATTGGGTGTTCAGAAACAAATTACATGATCAAGGAGTAATTGTAAGGAACAAGGCAAGGCTAGTCGCTCAAGGATACTCTCAAGAAGAAGGCATAGACTATGACCAGACTTTTGCACCAGTTGTAAGATTGGAAGCCATCAGAATCTTCTTAGCTTATGCAGCACACAAAGGCTTCAAGGTATATCAGATGGATTTAAAAAGTGCATTTCTCAATGAAGACATCAAAGAAGAAGTATATGTCAGACAACCTGCAGGTTTTATCTCTCCAACTCATCCTGATTATGTTTTTAAGTTGAACAAAGCATTATATGGTCTCAAGCAAGCTCCTAGAGCATGGTATGAGACCCTAGCATGCTTCCTTCTGGAAAATGAATTTATAAGGGGTAGAGTAGACCAAACTCTTTTCATTAGAACCCATAAGTCTCATACCCTACTAGTACAGATTTATGTAGATGATATTATCTTTGGCTCTACTGATTCAAATTTGTGCAGAAGGTTCTTCAACCTAATGCATTCTAAATTTGAAATGAGTAGCATGGGTGAGCTATCCTTCTTTCTATGATTGCAAGTCAAACAACATGCTGAAGGCATCTTTATTTCTCAAACCAAGTATGCAAATGAATTGGTTAAGAAAGTTGGTATGTCTGAAGCATCTTGTATGAAAACACCCATGCCTACTAATGCTGTATTGGATGCTGATGAACATGGGAAACCTGTTGATCAGACAACATATAGAGTAATGATTGGCTCTTTACTGTACCTTACAGCTAGTAGACCTGATATAATATTTGCTACATGCATATGTGCTAGATTCCAAGTAAGCCCTAGAGAGTCACACCTAACATTAGTAAAAAGGATTCTCGGGTATGTAAAAAGTTGTCCAAATCTAGGTCTCTGGTATCCAAAAGATTCAGCATTTGAATTAACTGGATTTTCTGATGCTGATTATGCTGGATGCAGAATTGACAGGAAAAGCACCAATGGAACTTGTCAGTTTCTTAGTGACAGACTTGTCTCTTGGTTTTGCAAGAAACAAACTTCTGTGTCAACTTCAACTGCTGAAGCTGAATATATGACTGCAGGTAGTTGTTGTTCACAAATATTGTGGATTCAAAACCAACTCCTAGACTATGGCTACAACTTAGAGAAGTCTAAAATCTTTTGTGATAACACCAGTGCTATTTCTATAGCTCAAAATCCAGTCCTCCATAGTAGGACAAAACACATAGAAATTAGGCATCACTTTTTAAGGGATAATGTTGAGAAGAATAAAATTGAACTTCAATATATCCCAACTGATTTACAAAGGGGAGACATTTTCACTAAACCCTTGGATGAAAAGAAACACACATTCTTCCTAAATCAGTTAGGAATGTTAGATGGAGGAAGTCTAAAATAATACCCAAGATTTTAAAACTTTAAAAACTAACCAAGACTAGGCAAACATCTTGATTTTTCTAAGTGTCTAGAGTGTATTTCTGGTCTCTGAACTGCGCTCGACGATTTTCCCCCAGATCGTCGAACGGAGATCGACGCTTTCTGAAATCGTCGACCTGAGTTCAGCGCTTCTCAGATAGTGTTCAACTATCTCTCCAGGTCAACGATCGTCGAACGGCGCTTGACGATTTTGTTCTCTGAACTATCGTCGAACGGAGCTCGACGCTCTCCAATATCGTCGAACAGAGATCGACGATATTGAAGACCTTTCAGATTCCTTTAGAAGCCCCGATCGTCGAACTGAGTTCAACGATCCTTCCTTTTCTGCGTCGAACCCTAATATAAAATTCATTTTTCGCCGTCGTTCTCCTTTTGCGCTTTCAATCTCTCTGCAAAAATTTCTCTTTCCCTCCAAACATCTCTACACTTGGTCGTTTTGTTTATTGATTTTTGCAGGTAACAATGGCCGTCTCTGTTGCTGTTCTAGCCGCAATGAAATTCGATGCTGGATTTGATATAGACATGGATTCCTTTATCACCAGTGATCAGGTTTTTCAAGACATTCTGGAACTGTTCAAGGAGCAAAAGCTTGTTGCTATCATGACTACAAGAATTAAATTGGCTGCAGATGAGATCAAGGAGTGGGTTTATACTGCCCACAACCAGGACCAAAACACAATGGTTGGTTCAATTTCTGGAACCCAGGTACCTTTGACTCCTGCTATTCTGACAGAGGTTTTTGAATTAAGTTCTGGAAGAGATTCTGCTGAGTTATCTGGAGAGGAATTTTTTGATTTACTTGCAAGAATGGGTCACTCTGATGCTAACCCTAGCAAACTGCTGAAAAAGAACTTAGCTGTGGAATATAGATTTTTAGCTGATGTAGTGGGAAAGGTTCTGTTGGCCAAGCATTCAGCACATGATACCATCTCCAGGTATCAGCTGTGCTTGATGGGAGCCTTAGTGGATAAGAAACAGTTGAACTGGGGAGAGGTCTTCTTTGACCTGATCAAAAAGAAAATCAATAAGAATTTTGTTAATTATGGAAGGATTCTAGGGCTCTTTCTTCACAACAGATGCCCTGCGCTGCTAGTCTCTTCTGGGATGCATATCAATGCTTCAAAGAGACTGTCCTGTGCCCTCTTTGGCAAATGGGACAGGCAGATAGTGAAGCCCAGCAGGCCCTCTGCAAGCACAACTTCAGGCACAAGGACTGTAACAGTCACTTCCCCTCAAGTCTCTGCCCCTGCAGAAGACTTGCCTGCTGCTGCTTCCTCTCCTCCTCCAATTTCATCTCCACCAGTCACATCCACCATTCAAACTCCATCCACAATCATTATTTCCATCCCATCTCCAACATCAATTCCATCCCCAATTCCTACTCTTCCAATCACAGAAGAAATTTTCCACCCATTACACCACTACCCTCACCCAGACATTGACACATCATCCCACATTCCTTCATTCAATCTTCTAGATGATTCCTTCATGGATGACTCACCTTCATCCCCTCCTGATCTACCCTCCTCATCCACATCATACCAACAACTTCTACAAGACATTATTGATCAACCCTCTTTCACACCTTCTATCTTCATACCACTTTCTTCCATTTCCACAATCCCCACACCTCAACCTTCACTTCTACCATCCACCAGCACTCCTCCAACATCACCAGTTGCTCCACCATCCCTCTCTACCTCTACTCCAGTCCCTGCTGAGCATGTAGACATTCCAGCCCTAGCTGACCAACTGTATGAACTGATAGCTCCCAGGCTCTCACTTCTACTGGAGACCTCCTTAGCTCCATTTCTTCAGTCAGTTGTATCCCTCTCTGCCAGGCTATCTTCTCTCTTTCCTCAGGCAATCCCTTCATTTGGGTGCCTTGATCCAGCTCTCTCTGAATCCAGGCAGGGGGAGATGTCTCATGAAGATGTGAGATTGTCTGTTGCTGCTGCTGCTGATGATGTTACCTCCACTCAAGCTCTAGTTTCAACTCCTCCAGTTGCAGTCTTCTCATTGGACCTCAGGTCCTTATAATCAGTTTTGATTCAGCCTACTTCAGCTGTCTTCCAGAGAAAATTGCAGCCCAGCCATCAGAGGATCTTTCCAAGGCCATTGTGCCCTTCTCAAGTTGTGACACCGGTGTTATAAATTCTTTTGTACTTTCAGTTTATGCTGCTAGTTCTGTTGCTGCTGCTACTCCTGCTGAGCCTTCTGTTCCCAGTGATCTTACTGCTGCAAATGCTGCTGAGCTTTCTGTTTATTCTGATGTTGCTGATGTTCTAGTTCCTGAGGATATGCAGACAGAGGCATATGATTTTGAGCCTACTGCTAGTACTGATGTTAGTGTTTCTGAAACTATTTTATCTGAATCTGTTGCTACTCCAACTACTGCTGTCATTACTGCTGCACCCCCTGCTGATGCTGAACCTATTGTCTTTGAAAGTAGTATATCTGAAACTGCTGATGTTTTTGTATCTGAAAGTTCTGTACCTGTTGTTCTTACTGCTGTTGTTACAACTGCTGTCTCATCTGCTCCAACCCAACTTCAGAAAGATTATCTGAAAAAGATTGATGCTTTATATGATGAGCAAAGCTCCGAAAGTGATGAATTTAGGACTGATTCTGATGATTCCTCAGCTACCATAGCCAGGAAAAGAAAAGCAAGGAGCAAGGCTATGAAAAGAGTTCCACCAGCCAAAGTCAAAGATACAAATGACATACCTTATTACATTCTTCATGACTGCCCCATTACTGAACATTGGATGCAGTATTCCAAGAACCATCTAAAAGCTATGAAGAAGAAAAGGAAATATGAAAAAGGATCTTCTCAGTTTCATCATCCTCATCCTCCTCCACCACCTCCTCCTGATGCAGGTGCAGGTGGAAGCTTAGCTACTCATCCTTCTGCTAAAAGTCAAATCCCCTATCAGCCTCATGCAAGAACTCAATATAGGGGAAGCCAATCCATAGGCTCTCAATCAAGAAGAGGAAATTACAGAGGAAGTCAAAGGGAATTTCAAGTCTACTCCAAAGGCTATTCAAGGCAACATCCGTACTCTAGGGAAGGACAAGCTTCATCAGATACAACTTCAGGTCCTTTTCCATACAAGTTGAAAGAAGTAGTCTCATCCATAGCTCCTCAAGACAATCCTTCCAACAGATATGAGCCTCCAGTGCCCTTTGAGGATCCAGAAAATAATCCTACTGCTTGGACTGCCAGAATGAAAGAATTAGCTGCCTTGGATCAAATCAAGAAAGCCAGAGAGCAAGGCAAGGACACCTCAAGCATTACTACATTGTCAGAGCAAAGAAAGAAGGAACTTGAAAGATATGCCTCAAGCAAATTCTTTGATTCTGAAAAATATATGGAGTTGCGCCCTGAAGCTGTGGTACCAAGGCCTAAACAACAAACTTCTCTAGGTGCAGCTGATGACAGAAGGTCAAATAAAGAAGCCCTTAACCCCAATAGAGAAATTAAACTTATAAAGAGCAAGGAGAAGGAATAATTCTGTAAGGTGACAATTATTCTGATTTCTGTTTGAGATATTATATCTGTGATTCTGCTATGTTATTGTTTATTGTTGCTTTGTATGTTGTTCTTTAATTTCTCAAAGTTCTGTAAATAGTAATCCTAACCCAAATAGGGGGAGATTGTTGGAACACCCTATTACTAATTTGGGTCAGGATCACTATGTCTCTAGGAAACCTGTTTTTGACCTCATTGTATAGATCTAAAGGTCAATTAGGATTGAGTCTAAGGGTTAGTAGTTAGATTTGGAAGCTGCCCTCAAGACCAAAGTTTTTCAGTTTGGAGACTAAGTCATTTCGTCGAGCTCAGTACGACGAATCGTCGAACTCCAATCGATGATCGTCTAGCTCAACTTCGACGGATCGTCGAACTCCATTCGACGATCGCTGAGCTCAACTTCAACAAATCATCGAACTCCATTCGACGATCTTCGAGCTCAGTTCGACGATCTTGACTTCAGTATTGATTCTCTATCTCTGAGCTCAGTTCGACGATGGTTGAGCTCAGATCGACTATCTCTGTTGCTGTCTAAGTCCAAATCGCTGAGCTCAGTTCGACGATAGTGGAGCTCAGTTCGACGTTTTTCTGAAGAGTTAAATGATTTTCAAGATTCAAATTCAGAACAGTTAAGAAGTTATTGCCAGCAATTAATTCATAAGATCTTGTAGCCATTTTCATTTATTCTGGACCAAGTTTCAAGGGATTATCAAAGAATGTTTCTTTGGACTTTCCCCTAGAAGACAATTGTAATTAAGGAAGTCAATTAATGACAGGCTAACGGCTATTCTGGACAGTGGATCATTTCTAAGGAATAAAAGATAAGATTTTTGAATCTCTCTCATAGCACAGATAAGCAGAACAAGAAAAAGAAGAACAATTCATTCTCTGCAACAACTTTTCTCTGGAACAACATCTTTCTCAACACCAACTGTTCACAAGAGAAAAAGAGAAAGAGATGTAGACACTCTCTGTCTAAAAGAATTCTTACAAGAACACACAACCAAAAGGAGATCAACCATCTGAAATCTTCAGATCTCTTTTGATTCAAATGTTCAAGGCCATCATCATTCAAGACTCCAGACACCTAACATTTCAGCTGTTGTTGAAATCATCAATTGCTGGAGATCAACTTTCTGAAGGCCTATCACCCTACAGCAAAGCTTCATTTCCTGGACATCTCAAGAACTCAGGGGGAGCTTTGACAACATCTATATCCACATAGTCTTCTCAGTTGCTTTGAGAACGAGAAGACTTCCATCACTCTCTCATCCCCATCTCTGTAAAGGGTTTTTCAAACTCCCTTCAAAAGTTTGTGTGTGGTTTTTGAGCACCTTATCAAAAGCTCATTGGTGGCAAGACACCTGATCAAAAAATCTGATTTGGTTTTTGAGCACCTTATCAAAATCTCATTGGTGCCCAGGACACCTGATCAACTCTTCCTGCAGTGGATTCCTACCTAGGGTGGTAGAAGAGTGGATGTACCCAAGTTTAGGGGAACCACTATAGCTCCTTGTGTCTTCTGGTTGCTTATCTTTATTTTTATTTCTGGCTGTGATCTGTGATTTGTGATCTGTGATTAGTTTATTTTGTAGATTGTGAGTAGATAGGTTCTGTGATTAGATTTAATATTTGCTTCCCTGTTCACTCAGATTACAACAACTGTTGTAAAAAGTTTTTAAGCATCATACTCTATTCACCCCCCCTAGAGTATATCAGATCTAACTCGCACTTTCAGTCTGCTGATAAAAAGAAGATTCAACACCAGAGCAAGAAGGAGAAACCCTTTGTTGCTAAGAAGGAGAAGAGCTTGACAGACCAATCATCTTCAGAGTCAGAATCTGAAGCTGAGGCATACATTGGTCTATATGCAGCAGATGAAGAAGATGAGTTTCTGCAAGTGCTGAACTCTATCTATGAACAAGAAGACCATCAGTGCAAGGGAATGATGGCTGTGTCAGAAGAAGACAAGTATCAGGATCAGCCTGGTCCTACTAAGGTACAATGTTTTTCTAGAAATTCAGATTGTAGTACTGGATCAGAGTCAGCTACATCTGCATCAAGTGATGTGGATGGGTCTGAGTCTGAAGGTGATATTCATCAGCTGATATATGAATATGGGGACTTGTTGCAGGCACTAAAGAAAAGCAAAAACCTGGCCAAAACTCAGGCTAAGGAAATTGCAGATCTTAAGATGGCTGCATCTGATTCAGAGAAGATGCTGGATCAAAAGTTGAATGAGATTGCCAGATTGAAAAACATAACTATTATCCAAATGGGAACAATCACATTTAAAAATGATCAGATTAAAAGTCTGGAAAACAGACTTCAGAAAGAGAAGGAGATTGTGACTAGTTTCTCTAAGCCAAAATCTGTATTACCCTTGATTGATGAGTTTGTGTCTCAAAAGGGTAAGTCAGGATTAGGGCTTAAGAGAACTGCATGGACTGCTAAGTACAATAAAAAAGGCAATGCCCCAGCATAGAACAATAGATCTGCTGCTAATAATTCAGCTAAAGTTGTACCTAAACAAAGGTATAATAAGTTTGAGTGCTGGTGCTGTGGCAAGATAGGCCACTTTGCCTTACACTGTTGGCACAATATCAGTGTCAAGGAGAGTAGCAGTCTGCATGTTAGAAATGCTGCAGGCAGATTTGTTACAGTCCAGACTAACTTGCACCAAGGACCGAAAAGTTATTTGGGTTCTAAGGTTAAGTAATCTTTATTGCAGGTGAGTCCAAGTTGTCATGCCCCTATATGGTACTTGGACAGTGGATATTCCAGACACATGACTGGAACAAGGGGATTGTTGAAGGACTACTCACCTATGTTGAATGGGCCTAAAGTAATCTTTGGTGGTTCTGAAAAGGGAGTCATCAAAGGTTTTGGTAACATTTCTAATAACTCAGTTACAATCACTCAAGTGGCCTATGTAAAGGGTTTGAAACATAATCTAATTAACATAAGTCAGCTGAGTGATTTAGGTTATGACATTTCATTTGTCAAGAATGGTTGTCATATCAAAAGGTCAAGTGATCAAAAGGTCATATTAACAGGATATAGAAAAAGAAATGTGTACTGTCTTAACTTTGAGTGTGAGAACAATGTTTCTCCTAATTGTTTTGTAGCTGATGAGAGAGCCTCTCATTGTGTTAAATGGCACAAGAGGATGACCCATCTTAACTACAAGACTATTGGCCAACTCTTTAGCAAAGAGTTAGTGAGGAATGGTCCTCAAGTTAAGTGTATAAAGGATGGGATATGTTCAGTGTAACACCCCCTATCCGTCACATAGCATATAGCAGTAGGTCCGGCCGGGGCCCGACGCCGTATGCCACAGACAGACCGGGTGGTTACTTATGAAAACCATCCAACCAATCTCAACGTCTTACACAGAGAATTCTAGCGGAAGCAGTTTATAAAAGTTGCAATAAAGAACCCAGCATTAGAGCATGAATGTCCACTAATACAAAATAGGAATGTTATACAAAATACCAAAAATAAGCCTTAAGGCCTTACAAAATGTTTCACTTCAAATTACATGTTTTACAAACCACGGCACGCAGGCCGGTCACACATGAATAAAGCAGTAAACATTGCCAATTAGGCCTTCAAGGGCCGGCTTCGCATTCGGGCTTTAGCCCGCTATTGACCGCTTGATCCAGCTGCACCTGCAAGCAACATACCACCGCACGGTGGCAAAACAAGGCAACGGTCAGCAATGCTGACCAAATTATAACGATCCCGCCTGCAACTCGTGGCGGCGATGCTCCTTCCCTGCATTTCATTAGCATAAGCGAGCAATATATAATTAGCCATTTCATCACAGACGTTGGCTCTCACGGCCACACGCCCCGTGCTCTCAGAGCACATTCTCGATGAACCGGTCGATGTCATGTCAATTAAAGCCATAGACATTCCGGACTCACCACCGCCACTTGGACGGCCAAACCTATGAGCAATTTATCTTCCTGGCCTGGGTCATGACAATTTAAGCCATTGACCGCCGAAGACCCTAATCTATGCCAACGGCAAGTGCCACGTGCCTTTAGGTCTCTTTAACCGAACGACATAGAACGGGTACGGTTCCATCTAACCCGTGCTCACATCGCAATGACAATTTAAGCCATTTGCGTGGGTCAAACTTCCACCGAGTCCCATTTCCATCACAAGTCACATAACCCGGTATGTTCAAGTTGGCTCTCAGGCCACCAAGTTGGCAAGATCTCGTATCCGCCCAGTTTTCCGGGTGCACCTTTGGGTTAGTCCCCAAGGCTCCCTGCTGCAATCTACCGCGTAGAAAACCCGAAAAACAACCAATAGCACGGAGCCTTCTCCGGCATTATGCAATGCAACATCACCGATCCAGACCAACATGTCCGGGTAGGCTTCACACATCATGCATATATCCGTTCTCGCTTACGGACTCTAAACAACGGGGACTTCACATATCTACCCGAAGGAACGCCTCCAACTGTCCGCAAACTCGCGAGAGCGGGCTTCCTATGCAAAGAAAGAGAGCTACTCATGCTCAAGATGAGGATCGTTACCCTAGAGTTCCTCTTTGGCGCCATTGAAAAGTAATCGGATGAAAAGCACCGCACTAGCTTTGCCTCCGTGGATCCGGAGTCGGCTCGCGATTTGGAGCTTCGAAGCTCCTCCAATGGCGGGATCTAGCTCCTTCTTCCTCCCTTGGCTCTCTACTTTCTCTAAGGTTTTAGAAAGCTAACCACTCATGACAAGTGAGGGTTTCTAAGTCCAATCCCGGGTATATCCCTTTAGGAACAACCCCCAGCCATTGGATCTCAAAATTAGGAAACGAACGGCTTTGATTCGGGACTGAAATGCCCAATCTGGACCGAACACGGCCTGGCACACGCCCGTGTCCAGGGCTGCGTGCCTCATTCGCCGTCAAAATCGGCTCGCCTGGAACCTCACACGGGTATCGAACACGTCCGTGTTCGAGCTGACACGCCCGTGTTCCATGTGACACGGCCGTGTGGCCGGCCGTGTCCCCTATCATTTTTCCCCAAAATCAACCCGAGCACTGCACGGGTTCTAGGACACGCCCGTGTCCTTACCCGTGTCACCTCAACACGCCTGGACCCCAGGCCGTGTACACGGTCTCGACACTCGACACTTAGTCGAGCGAAGATCGTCGACCTACTGACACGGCCTTGAACACGCCCGTGTCCTAGGCCGTGTGCCTTGTCTCGACACAATGTCGAGACCAAGGTGTCGACTTCCCGGGACGAGTGTCGACACGGGTTGACACGCCCTGCGACACGCCCGTGTCGCAGGCCGTGTGCCATGTCTTGACACTTCGTCGAATGCAGAGTGTCGACTTCGCGGAGTGTCGACACGGGTCGACACGCCCTGCGACACGCCCGTGTCGCAGGCCGTGTGCCCAGTCTCGACACAATGTCGAGACCAAAGTGTCGACTTCCCGACTGAGTGTCGACATAGGCTTGACACGCCCTGGGACACGCCCGTGTCCCTGGCCGTGTGCCTGCTGCCAGAACCCAAACTGGCCCAAAACGTCCCCCTTTTGCTCCTTTGAGTTTCGGGGCATTACAACTCTCCCGCTCTTAAAAGAATTTCGTCCACGGAATTATATAAAGGAAAGACATATACAAAACCAAAATTTGTACCTGAGCGGAACAACTCCGGATACTCATCAAGCATAGTCTGCTCTCGCTCCCAAGAGAGCTCCTCACGACCGCAATTGTCCCACCGGACTTTGACCATCCTGATCTCTTTATTGTGTAGCCGCTTGACCTCCGAGTCCTCAATCCGCACGGGCTTGACCTTTGTCGTCAGCCCACAATCCACCGGTACTTGATCAACCGCGATCACTTGCATAGGCTCTTGCACCGCCTTCCGAAGCACCGAAATGTGGAATACATCATGTAAACCACTAAGCTCCACTGAAAGCTTCAACCGATAGGCCGCTTCACCAACTCGCTCCAGAACCTCAAACGGTCCGAGGTATCTCGGGCTTAGCTTTTTCAATCGCCGCACCCGCGAGACACCCTTGAACGGCTTGATCTTTAAGTATACATAATCGCCCACAGCGAACTCCACGTTCCTGTGCTTGGCATTATAGTACTTTGCTTGCCGGTCCTGAGCGATAAGCAACCTCTCCCGAATGGTTCGCACCAAAGAAGTAGCAACCTCCACTTCTGATCGCTTATACAACTTTGACTCACCCATTTCTAACCAACACAACGGCGTGCGACATTTTCTACTATATAGGGCCTCGAAAGGCGCCATCTGAATACTCGCTTGGTAGTTATTGTTGTATGCGAACTCCACCAAATAAAGGTGGTCTTCCCATTGCTTTCTGAAATCCAAGACACACATGCGGAGCATGTCTTCCATAGTTCTATTGACCCTCTCGGTCTGCCCATCCGTTTGCGGATGGAAGGCTGTGCTGAATTTCAGCTTTGTTCCCAACATTTGCTGCACCAGCCTCCAATCATTGGACGTGAACCGCCCATCTCTGTCACTCACGATGCTGCGGGGCACACCATGAAGCCGTACTATGTTATCCACATAAAGCTTTGCCAACTTCTCCACCGGATCATCCTTCCTATGCGGAATAAAATGCGACACCTTCGTTAATCAATCAACCACCACCCAAATGGCGTCGTTTCCCTTTTGCGACCTTGGCAAACCGTGCACAAAGTCCATAGAGATGTCGTCAAATTTCCACTCCGGAATAGGCAAGGACTTAAGAAATCCTCCCGGCTTTTGGCACTCCGCCTTTACCAAGGCGCAAGTTTGGCACTTCGCTATGTATAGCGCCACATCCTTTTTCAAACCCGGCCACCAAAACAGTTTCTTCACATCACGGTACATCTTCGTGCTCCCCGGGTGAATCGAGTACATGGTATGGTGTGCCTCGTACAACAACTCCACCCGCAAATTGCCCACACTTGGGACGCACAAACGACCGTCTTTCCAAAGCAATCCGTCCTCCACGACGAATTGGGAATTTGACCCATCCAGAGCCTCTACCATGAACTGCTTCATATGAGCATCCATATCCAAAGCCTGCCGAATACGATCAGCCAGGTCATATTGGACTTCAGTCCAATTCAGAACTGCTTCAGCACTTGATTGCATGTCCACACAAACAATCTCCAACGCCTCCAACTCTCGCACCAACCGCTCATCATGCACCGATAGCCAATTGGCTTGAGCTGGGGCTCGGCGACTCAGCGCGTCCGCAACCGCATTCCCCTTACCAGGCACGTAATGGATCTTGAATATATAGTCCCCCAGGAACTCCATCCATCTACGCTGCCGCATATTCAGATCTTTCTGATCAATAAGATACTTCAGGCTCTTGTGATCGGTGTAGATATCAATCTTCACACCGTACAAGTAGTGTCTCCACAGCTTCAAGGCAAAAATCACGGCCGCTAACTCCAAGTCATGGACCGGATAGTTCCTTCCATGCACTTTTAGCTGTCTCGAGCCATAAGCTATTACACTTCCGTGTTGCAGTAGCACGCAACCCAAACCGCTGCCCGAAGCATCGCTATAAATCTCATAGCCTTCGGTCCCACATGGCGAACTCAGCACAGGCGCCGTGGTCAACCGACACTTCAACTCCTCAAAAGCTCGTGCGCACTCCGGCGTCCAAACGAACTTATGCTCCTTCCTCGTCAATGTAGTGAGAGGTAACGCTATCCGCGAGAAGTTCTCTACGAAGCGCCTACAATAGCCGGCAAGCCCCAGAAAACTCCGGACTTCCGCTACCGTAACAAGCTCAGGCCACTCCCGTATCGCAACAATCTTCGCCGGATCCACAGCAATACCCTCTCCACTTACTATATGCCCGAGGAATGCCACTGAGGATAGCCAAAACTCGCACTTTGAGAACTTGGCATACAGATGATTTCTCCTTAGCGTCTCCAACACCAAATGAAGATGCTTGAAGTGATCTTCCTCACTTTGCGAGTACACCAAAATATCGTCGATGAAGACGATCACGAAATGATCCAAGTACTCCCTGAAAGTCCTGTTCATCAAATCCATGAACACTGACGGCGCATTAGTCAGCCCAAACGGCATGACCGTAAACTCATAATGCCCGTATCTCGTACTAAACGCTGTCTTCGGGATATCACTCTCCCTTATTCGCAGCTGATAGTACCCAGCCTTGAGATCCAACTTCGAGTACACCGTCGACCCGACTAACTGATCAAAGAGATCATCAATCCGGGGGATTGGGTACTTGTTCTTCTCCGTCAACTTGTTTAGCTCCCGATAATCAATACATAGCCTCAAGCTTCCGTCCTTCTTCTTAACAAAGAGGACCGGTGCGCTCCAAGGCGAAGAACTCGGGCGCACATACCCTTGTTCCAACAACTCTTGCAGTTGAACTTTCAGCTCCGCCATTTCCTTAGGCGCTAGCCGATAAGGAGATCGTGACACAGGCTTTGCACCTGGCACTAGCTCGATCGTAAAATCTATCTCCCGCTGAGGCGGGGCTCCAGGAAGATCTGCGGGGAACACATCAGGGTATTCTGATACCACTGAAATACAATCCAACGCGGGCTTCGGCTTTGCAACCTCCACTAGTGTAAAGAACAGTTCTACTCCGGCACGAACCGCCTTCACCACCTGAAGAGCAGACATCAACGTCTTGCTCGACCCCTTTAAGCCCGTAAAAGTCGTCTCACGACTCGCTCCCAGCTTGACTTCCTTGCTACCGCAATCTATATGGGCCTGCTGCTCCGAGAGCCAGTCCATGCCAAATATGACGTCGAACTCCACCAACGGAAGTAAAGACGCCCGCAGGTCGAACTCCTGCTCCCCAATACGAATCTTAACATCGCAGATCCTATCCGCTCGCATCGAACACCCATTGGGCAACAACACATCCAACTTATCCTTCGCCATCGAAGAAGGGACTCCGATGCGTGATATAAATCCTTCGGACAAGAAGGAGTGTGAAGCTCCCGTATCGAAGAGTGCTCGTGTCGGATTTTCACAAATCAATACAAATCCTAAACAAGCAGTGGTAAGGTAACATGTGCATAACAAGTATTTAAAGAAATTGACTTGCTATAAATTAAACCGTACTTGTCACCACATCAGCCTGTTTGATGGCCTCCTGTTGGCCAAGATTGTAGACCCTTTGTTGGGCCGGAGCATAATGGGATGCGGTCGACTCCACCGCCTTTCCCTTCTCTTCATAGGTAGCTCCCGGCTTCCTCTCGGACTTCGGACGTCCGCTCCAACAGTCACGGGCAAAGTGCCCCGTCTTTCCACATGTAAAACACGCGCCCGGGGTCCGACTCGTAGTCGCCCCAGAAGCACCAGAAGGAGCTGGACCCGAAGTCCTATGCTTCTTGAAAGCCCTCCGATAGCTGGACTTTGAAGTAGTCGGCACTTTAAATTCAGATTTTCTATCATCCAAGCCTTTCTTTGCTTGCACATTCTTCATGTCCTTCTCCAAGGACCGGGCAGTATTGACAAAGGTTAAGAAACCCTGCGTCATTGGCCCCGAGAGTAGTAATCTCAACTCATCTCTCAACCCTTCATAGAAGCGATTAGTCTTGCGCTCCTCATCCATGATGGTGGAGCTAGCATAACGACTTAAACGAGTGAACTCATGGAGATATTCATCCACGCTCTTCTCACCCTGAACCAACTTCAGAAATTCGTTCTCCATCGAAATCCTCTGAGTATAAGGGAGGTATCTTGCTAAGAACAATCCCGAGAACTCTTCCATCGGAACGTCTATAAAATATCTACCTCTCAAATGATGCAACTCCAATCCTTCCCACCACATCCTCGCTTCACCGTCCAGAAGGAACATAGCGATGGTGGTCATTTGCCACTCCTCCGTCTCCGTTGCTGTCATGACTCTCTTCACCCTGGAGAGCCAGTCTTCAGCCTGAGATGGGGTTCCCAACCCCGAGAATAACGGAGGGTTAAAGCTCATTACATGCTTAAGCTGCCTCTCAGTTGCCCTCCTTGACACCACCGGTTCCACAACCACTTGCTCCACTCTCCTCGGCTCAGCCTCTTGAAGAGGTTCTTGCTCTATCATAGGAGCGGGCTGCAGTGTTTGCCTTGCAGGCTGCGCATTTATCACGGCCAACACCGCTTCAGCCACCAATCGAATATTCTCAGCCGACAGAGGTGTTGCAGGAGCAACATCCGGTGCACTACTAGCCTCAGAAACTCGGCGTTCTGACGGCCCAACACCACTTCTGGTCACCTATAGTGGTACAAAACACCGTTAAGCGACCAAATAAATTGCAAACAGCAATTATAGGAACACGCAGGTTCCTCAAACACGAGTATTTTCATTCCTAAGTGGACATTCATGGGTTCTTTTACTGTTATAACGATGACGCACACAATGTGCTCACCACCCCTTAAAAAGAATTCGCCCACGAATTCACTTTAAGCCCAACCAAAACCAGTAGTCTGATACCAAATTGTAACACCCCCTATCCGTCACATAGCATATAACAGTAGGTCCGGCCGGGGCCCGGCGTCGTAAGCCACAGACAGACCGGGTGGTTACTTATGGAAACCATCCAACCAATCTCAACGTCCTACACAGAGCATTCTAGCGGAAGCAGTTTATAAAAGTTGCAATAAAGAACCCAGCATTAGAGCATGAATGTCCACTAATACAAAATAGGAATGTTATACAAAATACCCAAAATAAGCCTTAAGGCCTTACAAAATGTTTCACTTCAAATTATATGTTTTACAAACCACGGCACGCAGGCCGGTCACACATGAATAAAGCAGTAAACACTGCCAATTAGGCCTTCAAGGGCCGGCTTCGCATTCGGGCTTTAGTCCGCTATTGACCGCTTGGTCCAGCTGCACCTGCAAGCAACATACCACCGCACGGTGGCAAAACAAGGCAACGGTCAGCAATGCTAACCAAATTATAACGATCCCGCCCCCAACTCGGGGCGGCGATGCTCCTTCCCTGCATTTCATTAGCATAAGCGAGCAATATATAATTATCCATTTCATCACAGACGTTGGCTCTCACGGCCACACGCCCCGTGCTCTCAGGGCACATTCTCGGTGAACCGGTCGATGTCACGTCAATTAAAGCCATAGACATTCTGGACTCACCACCGCCACTTGGACGGCCAAACCTATGAGCAATTTGTCTTCCTGGCCTGGGTCACGACAATTTAATCCATTGACCGCTGAAGACCCTAATCTATGCCAACGGCAAGTGCCACGTGCCTTTAGGTCTCTTTAACCGAACGACATAGAACGGGTACGGTTCCATCTAACTCGTGCTCACATCGCAACGACAATTTAAGCCATTTGCGCGGGTCAAACTTCCACCGAATCCCATTTCCATCACAAGTCACATAACCCGGTTATGTTCAAGTTGGCTCTCAGGCCACCAAGTTGGCAAGATCTCGTATCCGCCCAGTTTTCTGGGTGCACCTTTGGGTTAGTCCCCAAGGCTCCCTGCTGCAATCTACCGCGTAGAAAACCCGAAAAACAACCAATAGCACGGAGCCTTCTCCGGCATTATGCAATGCAACATCACCGATCCAGACCAACATGTCCGGGTAGGCTTCACACATCATGCCTATATCCGTTCTCACTTACGGACTCTAAACAACGGGGACTTCACATATCTACCCGAAGGAACGCCTCCAACTCTCCGCAAACTCGCGAGAGCGGGCTTCCTATGCAAAGAAAGAGAGCTACTCATGCTCAAGATGAGGATCGTTACCCTAAAGTTCCTCTTCGGCGCCATTGAAAAGTAATCGGATGAAAAGCACCGCACTAGCTTTGCCTCCGTGGATCCGGAGTCGGCTCGCGATTTGGAGCTTCGAAGCTCCTCCAATGGCGGGATCTAGCTCCTTCTTCCTCCCTTGGCTCTCTACTTTCTCAAAGGTTTTAGAAAACTAACCACTCATGACAAGTGAGGGTTTCTAAGTCCAATCCCGGGTATATCCCTTCAGGAACAACCCCCAGCCGTTGGATCTCAAAATAAGGAAACGAACGGCTTTGATTCGGGACTGAAATGCCCAATCTAGACCGAACACGGCCTGGCACACGCCCGTGTCCAGGGCCGTGTTCCTCATTCGCCGTCAAAATCGGCTCGCCTGGAACCTCACACGGGTATCGAATACGCCCGTGTTCGAGCTGACACACCCGTGTTCCATGTGACACGGCCGTGTGGCCGGCCGTGTCCCCTATCATTTTTCCCCAAAATCAACACGAGCACTGCACGGGTTCTAGGACACGCCCATGTCCTTACCCGTGTCACCTCAACATGCCTGGACCCCAGGCCGTGTACACGGTCTCGACACTCGACACTTCGTCGAGCGAAGATCGTCGAACTACTGACACGGCCTTGGACACGCCCGTGTCCTAGGCCGTGTGCCTTGTCTCGACACAATGTCGAGACCAAGGTGTCGACTTCCCGGGACGAGTGTCGACACGGGTTGACACGCCCTGCGACACGCCCGTGTCGCAGGCCGTGTGCCATGTCTCGACACTTCGTCGAATGAAGAGTGTCGACTTCGCGGAGTGTCGACACGAGTCGACACGCCCTGCGACACACCCGTGTCGCAGGCCGTGTGCCCACTCTCGACACAATGTCGAGACCAAAGTGTCGACTTCCCGATTGAGTGTCGACACAGGCTTGACACGCCCTGGGACACGCTCGTGTCCCAGGCCGTGTGCCTGCTGCCAGAACCCAAACTGGCCCAAAACGTCCCCCTTTTGCTCCTTTGAGTTTCGGGGCGTTACATTCAGCTTGTTAAAAAGGCAAGCAGACCAAATCCTCCTTTCATAGCCTTGAAAACAAGGATTCAGTGAGGTGTCTATACCTCTTGCATATGGATCTATTTGGTCCTATGCCAGTTCATAGTCTAGGTAGGAAGGTCTATACTTTTGTGGTGGTAGATGACTATTCTAGATATCCATGGGTGTTCTTTCTGAGACAAAAATCTGAAACCCCAAGTGTTTTATATAGTTTTGTCAAACAAATTCAGAATGAGCTGGACAGTACAGTGGTCAAAATCAGAAGTGACCATGTCACTGAATTTCAATCTGAGAGTATGACAAGACTGTGTGAAGAATTTGGGATTTTTCAAGAATTCTCCTCACCTAGAACACCACAGTAAAATGGTATTGCTGAAAGGAAGAATAGAACACTGATTGAGGCTGGTAGAAATTTATTGAGTGATACTTCTCTCCCAGAATATTTCTGGGCTGAGGCTGCAAACACTGCATGTCATGTGATCAATAGGGCTTCTATCACCAAAATCCACAAAAAGACTCTCTATGAGATTATGAAATGCAGAAAACCAAACTTATCTTATTTTAGGATCTTTGGTTGCAAGTGTTATGTCCTTAACAATGGCAAGTCTTGTCTAACTAAGTTTGCTGTCAAATCCCAAGATGGGATATTTTTTGGGTACAGCAACAATAGTAAGGCTTATAGGGTCTACAACTTGATTACTCAAGTTGTAGAAGAGTTTGTACATCTTATCTTTGATGAAACAAGACTTATTAACAATGAGTTGCCAAGTAGTTCTTGCAGTTCTACATGTATAAATGAAAGAATGGACAAGCTTACCATTACAGAAGATTCAACTGCAAATCAGGAAGTGGAAAATGGTGGCTGCTGTCCAGGGGGAGTACAAGACTCTCCAGATGCTGATGAAAACCAAGGGGTGCAGTATAATGAAGAGACTGGAGGTGTTCAACCTGAAGATAGACTACCTCCAGCTATTAGACACTTAAAGGATCATCCAGCAAATCAGATAATTGGTGATTCAAGACAAGGAGTACAAACAAGGAGCAGGAATCTGAACACAGTTCTTTTCTCTAGCTTCTTATCTCAAGTGGAACCCAAGAAATTTGAAGAAGCTGTTCTAGACCCACATTGGATTGATGTCATGCAAGAGGAGCTGAATCAGTTCAGAAGGTGCAAGGTCTGGAAGTTAGTTCCTAAACCAAAAGACCACAATATCATTGGAACAAAGTGGATCTTTAGGAACAAACTGGATGAGAGTGGGATCATTATGAAGAACAAAGCAAGACTTGTTGCAAAAGGATACAGGCAGGAAGAGGGTATTGACTTTGATCAAACCTTTGCCCCAGTAGCAAGACTAGAAGCAATTAGGATGTTCCTTGCTTATGCAGCATATCAAGGCTTCAAGGTATTCCAAATGGATGTAAAATCAGCATTCCTAAATGAAAATCTAAAAGAAGAAGTCTATGTAGAGTAGCCCTCAGGTTTTGTTGATTCTCTCAAACCTGATTATGTTTATAGACTTAGAAAAGCTTTATATGAGTTAAAGCAAGCCCCAAGGGCCTGGTATGAAACCCTGTCTACTTTCCTCATTGAGAACAAATTCTCAAGGGGGAAACTAGATAAGACTCTATTCCTTAGGGAATCCAAAGGAAAGATAATCCTAGTCCAAATATATGTTGATGACATAATATTTGGTTCTACTGAAAGTAACCTTTGTAGAAAGTTTGCAAAACTTATGCAAGGGAAATTTGAAATGAGCAGTATGGGAGAACTTAAGTTCTTCTTGGGTCTCCAAGTAAGACAGACTGAAGATGGCTTGTCCATATCTCAGTCTAAGTTCACCCAGTAGTTAATTAAGAAGTATGGTATGGAATCATCCACTACCATGAGAACTCCAATGAGGACAAGTGTGTCTCTAAGCAAAGATGATGCATGGAAACCTGTAGATGAAACTTTGTATAGAGGGATAGTTGGCTCCCTCCTATATCTGACTGCTAGTAGACCAGATATTATGTATGATACATGTGTCTATGCTAGATACCAATCCTGCCCTAAAGAATCTCATCTTACTGCTGTCAAAAGGATTTTGAGATATCTTAAGGGCACACCTAATCTAGGCCTTTGGTACCCTAGGAATGGAGATTTTCTACTGACAGGCTATTCAGATGCAGACTTTGCAGGTTGCAAAGAAGATAGAAAAAGCACTACAAGCACCTGTCAATTTCTAGGATAAAGATTGGTGTCTTAGAGCAGTAAGAAGCAGACTAGTGTGGCAATTTCCACAGCTGAATCTGAATATGTGGCAGCAGGAAGTTGCGGTGCACAGCTGTTGTGGATTCAGCACCAGCTAAAAGACTATGGTATTCAGGTAAGTAGAACACCTTTGCTTTGTGATTCTACAAGTGCTATTTCTATTGCTAATAATCATGTTTCACATAGTAGGACTAAGCATATAGAAATTAGATACTATTTTCTTAAAGAACATGTAGAGAAAGAGGACATCTCACTAGAATTTGTCAAAACAGATTATCAAATTCCGGATATGTTTACTAAGCCTCTAGATGAAACTAAATTCAATAAGTTTAAAATTGAATTAGGAATGTTGAACATAGATTAGTTTAACAAAATTGGCTAAGTAAAACTGTGTCGATATATCCAGTAAAACGGTGTCGACACAGAGAAGTGTTGTCGACACTTCAGGAAAGTCTTGTCGACACATGCAGATGTTTGTGTCGACACTCAAACACTAAGTCGTCAGTTAAGGATATTTGTGTCGACACATCATAATTGGTGTCGACACATAGAAGTCAACACCATTGTCGAGACTTAAGTAGTCTGTGTCGATACTTTTCAACAGTGTTAACACATTCAGTGATTGTTGACGTGCCTTTTGACCTTCTTTGTTCAAAAAGGTATAAATAAGTCAACAACAAACCCTGTCGACAAGCTCTCCAGATTCTTGAGACCAGAATCTAGTGTCGACAAACTCTCTTCCCTCACACCAGATTTCTCTCAACAACCATGGCGCCAAAGATCGAGGACAATATCAATGAAGGATACGAACTAGTTCGGAACGCATTTGATGGAGCAGAATCAGAAATTACAGGAGTAATAACCCTAATGGCTGAAAACGGTCTGGAATTCTTAGTTTCTGAACCAACTAAGATTTGGAAGAAAGAAACACTAGAATTCTTTGGTGCTGCTACCCTAGATCAAACTGGACTCAAAATTAGATCCACAGTCCATGGAGTAAAGGTGAAAATCACCCAGAAGAGTTTAAGGAAAGTTCTTCACCTGCCAAGAACACAAGAAGAAGAAGATGTACCCGCATCTAAGCTAAGAGAAGCACTTCAATGGTGTGGACTGGATTCCACCATGAAGATTGGCTTAGCTTTGAACAGGAAAGGCATGGATATGCAAGGGAAGTTCTTGTCTGAAGTTGTAGGAAAAGTGATTCTTTGTAAGCCAGGGGGCATGATAGGATTTCTGCTTATATGTTCAACCTTATGACCAGAATCATCTATAGACTAAACACAGATTGGTCAAAAATCATTTTTGAAAAGATTAAGGAAAGTATGAAGAAGCCAAATCTGGGAAGAATTGTGAGCTTGTATTTAGCTGGAACAATACCTGAAGTGATGGAACAGTCAGCTGGGACTAAGATAAATCACATGAGAAGGATGGACATCAGGATCATCTCCAGGTGGGAGAGGGTATTAACTAAGGACATGCCTGATGAGGAGAGGCAAGAGATTCCTGAACAATCTACATCACAAGATATTTCTGCACAAGACCCTACAGATGGTGCACAAGTGCAGGGGGAGCCTCATCTTGAGGAAGAGCCAATACACTTGGAAAGCGATATGACTACACAAACTATACTTGAGGTAATACATGAGTTTAATCAATCAATTCTCATTGCTAAAGATGACACACTAACTGAATCTTTGATTAATGTTGATCAGCCAACTCAACTATACAGTCAAGTACAAGATGTTATCATGGAGGATATATCTGCTACTGATAATGCTCCAGAGATAAGAGTATCTCTAGTCCCTACTCAACAAGAGTTCACTCTTGAAGAGTTGTTCCCTAATTTAGGGCAGACTGAGTTTTAGGGGGAGAAAGCAGATGTTGAGGGGGAGCAAGCTAACCTTGAGGGGGATCAAGTAGGGTCTTAGGGGGAGAACACAAGAACTTAGGAGCAGCAAGGGACTCAGGGGAAGCAACCTAGAACTGAATATGTATTGCCTTCTAGTCCTAAAGATAGAGTTGATATAGCTAGTTCCTCAGTATCTGAGGATGAAGAAGCTACAAGAGCTAAGAAGAAGAAGCTAATGGTCTTCAAAAGGAGAAGCCAAAGCTACAAGAAGGTATTACAAACTGCTGCTCCACAATCTGCCCCAACAGCTGATTATAGCTCCTTATTAATCTCACTGCAGGTAAAGTTAGATGAACAAAGGATTGTCATGGAGAAATATATGGATGAGAAGTACAGTTTATGTACTTCACCAAGAAGTACAGTCTATGTACAGCCCTCCAGAAGGTGCTCAAAATATTATCATTGAGAAAGTAGACATACCAGAGGCAGTCTTGAACAAAGAGCAAGAAACTCTATTATCTAAGAAAAGATTCAGAGAACAGACAGAGTTGAAGCCTGATTTTGAGCAGTGGAGTCCAACCTCCAGGAACATTATACTGACTGCTTGGAAAGCTGTAAAGGATAAGTCCCATGATAGGGGCAAGTGGTACACTGAGCAAGAATGACAAAAGTATGAATCCATGCAGGAAGTTATTATTCAGTATAGAAGAAAGGCAAAACTTGGGAAGCTACCTCCTAATGCTCAGGAGCCTAGCAAATATTTCTCTAAGCCTTTTCATTATTTTGAAAGGCAAAGAATAAGGGCTGAAGAGCAAAAGAAGAAAGATCTAAAGGGCAAGAAGCCAGCTGATGACACTGATGCTCCTGTACAAGCCAAGATCCAATCAGGCAAAGGCATAGCCATCAAGGAGCCAGACCAACTTTAGATTAGATTTACTTGAGTTTATAACTTTGTAATCCTTAGTGTTGAAATCTATGTAAACTTTTGATAAGAAACTTTTGAAAGTTGAAACAAAACAATAATTTATACTTATTCTGGTTGCATTATTATTCTGTGATGATTGTTTATACATGTTTTGTTTTATAAGTTACCCTGTCATATAATGTTGTTATACATCATAATGTATATTTGTTATGAATGGTGTATATCATTGAGTAAGGGTTATGACTTCTCCAAATAGGGGGAGATTGTTTGGTACATTGAAAAATGTGTACCAGAATTGAAGAAGGCTCACCTAACTCAATGATATACATCAAGGTGTATTTGATGTTGTTTTGAGTTTATATGTGCAGGTTAAGTAAATGCAGGAATGCAGAAAAATTTCTAAGTCCATGTGTCGACATTTATGAAGGCCTGTGTCGACACTGGAGAAAAGCTGTGTCGACACTTGGAGTTAATTGTGTCGACACTTGGAAAGGCTGTGTCGACACCAGAAGAAACTGTGTCGACATGCAGAGGCAGTGTCGACACACAGTGAAGAATTGTCGACATCAACTGTGTCGACACCAAGAGGCAGTGTTGACACACATGAATACTTAGTCGACATCAATTGTGTCGACACCAAGAGGCAGTGTCGACACACCGAATACTTTGTCGACATCAACTGTGTCGACACACAGGGCTTGTGTCGACACGCACAGCAGAGATTTAACAAAGTTAAAGAGAAGTGTTTGTGTCGACACAAAGAATCAGTGTCGACACATTCTACAGAAGGCTGTGTCGAGAAGCATTAACAACAACAAAGGAGATGTGTCGACAACACCAAGGCTTGTGTCGACACTTAGTTCACTTGTGTCGACACGTAGTCTACTTGTGTCGACACATGATGACGTTCTGTCTCGACATTTTGCTGACAGAGACAGAGTTCAAGAAGTGACTGGATGACTTGATAGCTGCCATTTCTAACCGGTCTACTGCAACTGTCAAAGCTGTCAGAAGTTTGTTATAAACCAGATCAGCCGGTTACCATGGAGAAAGACTATATAAAGGCTTTCTCCTTCAACAGAAGATGAACGAACTAATACCGAAGAGTTGTTGACGACCAATCAATACAAAATACTAAATAAAGAGAAACAGAAGAATTTGGAGAGAGAGAGAGAGCTCCAAAGAAGAAAGGGGCTTTCATCATCAAGTCCCTCAAGTGCAGATCCTGAACCAACCTGCTAAGAAGGATTCAGATTGAGATCTGAATTTCAAGAAAGGAGCTGATTGAAGATCAACTTCACAAGAGTTCAACCCTACTGAGTTCAGATTCAAGAAGCTTTGAAGAAACCTAAGAGTGGTTGTTCTCTGCCATTAGTTTCTTCCAAGAACTGATCAATAAACCATCCATACCTTCTCTCTCTATCTGGATGGTGGTTAATTACAAACTTAAATCTATTTTCTGTAGGATCTTTTTAAGATCTGAGCTGTAAGCCTAATTTATAAAGGTTGAGTTGTAGGAGATTTAGGTCTCTGAGTGGTAGGCCTTGTTGAAGGCTGAGGTAGGGCTGTGAGCCTGAGTTGTAGGAGATTATTATCTCTGAGGTGTAGGCCTTGTTGAAGGCTGAGGTAGGGCTATGTGCCTGAGCTGTAGGAGTGTGGACTCACTCTGAGTTGTAGGAATCTTGATTGGGTTCTGAGCTGTAAGATCTGCGGATCTGAGGTGAAGAGAAGAAGTTAGGTCGAATCTAGCACACTGCTAGATAGGCGAAGGGGGAAGTGGATGTACCCAATACTTGGGGAACCACTATAAATCCTGTGCACTCTGTGATTGGATATATTCCTGTGATGTGTTTGCTGTATTAATAGTATAACCAACAGAAAACTAGAGTTTATTATCTGCCTTAGAATAAAAAGGATTTGAATCTATTCACCCCCCCCCCACTCTAGGTGTATTAGGTTATCTTGAAACCAATTCTTTTAGTTATGCTTTGCTCCTTTCTTGCTGCTGAAGGAGTCTTCTGCTCTGCAGCTTCTCTTGTCTTTATTAGTTGTTCATAGGAAGCTTTCCAAGAAGAGATTCAGTGAAAATCTCATTTAAACTTTTGGCTTCCTTGATTGACTATATTCTGGAATCCCATGAGCTGGGGAAGCATATGATGATTTTATCATTGACTTCTGTGAAGGTGATGTCCTTGTCCAGAGTCTTCAGCTCATTGATGATTGAGCTTAGTCTATTGTACATGTCACTCACAAACTCTCACTCATCTTTCTTAAAGTTCTCATATTATAAGATGAGATTTAATCTCCTGTCCTTTCTCTTATCTGCAGAAGCAGCAACGATCTAGTTAAGAGAATCCCAGATAGCTTTAGCTGATGTGCACTCTGCCACTTTCTGGAAGATGTCATTAGACATTGTTTGAGTGAAAATATTCATGGCCTTGGCATCAGCTATCTTGGCCTTCTTTTGAGCATCTGTCCACTCAGGTGGTGGAACAACATGTGTACTAGAAGTAGAAGTAGATGTAGTCTCTAAAACTGGTGGTTCTGTCAAAATACCATTAAAAATATTTTCATCAATAGAATTCATATATAGTTTAATTCTTGCCTTTTAGATAGCAAACTTATTCAGATTGCAAACTAGAGGTCTGGTGCTTGCATAATCTTTGTTCTGTGCCATGAAATAAAATAAACAGAAAAACTAGGAAAAAGGAAAATCAGATTTAACAAGGATCTTTTGGTTCAAGTGTTAGCTTGTATAACCAAATGAACACCGCTCTGATACCAACAAAAAGACAACTTAGGCAATTGATAATCTATTGATATCAATTGTAAGTTAGGAGATAGACCTGATTTACTCTAGAGGAGGGGGGTGAATAGAGTAATTAAAACTTTTTGGCTAAAAAGAATTTTTATCAGAAAAATAAGTGATAATAGTAGTAATATAAAAATAAATGGAAACTAAGCTAAACTACACTATCACAACACAACAAAACAAAGAGAAAATGAACAACCAGACAAAACAAGGATTTTATAGTGATTCCCCAAACTGGGTACTTCCACTCTTCTACCACCCTGGTAGGAATCCACTATCAGGTTTTTGATCATGTGACTGCCACCACAAGATCTACTTACAGGGAGATCTCACAACCATTTAGACTTTTGATCAGGTGTCCAAAAACCAACAATAAACTTTTGAAGGGAGTTAATAAACCCTTTGTTCATGAGGTTGAGAGAGTTGATGGTGTCTTCTTTTTTCTCTATTCAACAAAGAAGACTTGTGGATTTCTGTTGTCAAAGCTCCTTCTGAATTAAGGAATGGTTCAGAAAGCTTGGAGCCTTGCTCAGGGTGTGGGTCTTCAGCCTTGTCTTGAAGAGATCCAGGAACTTTCTGATTGATTCAAAGTTGCTGTCCTTGAATATTCCTGGAGTAGAATTAGAAGAAGATTCTTGATATTTGATGGTTGTTCTTCTTCAGTCTTCAGAAAGAACAAGGAGAAAACAGAATGTTTTCAGCACAGAGAAGATGCAGATATTCTTCTATATATTTATGTATCTCTTCTCTGTATATCACTGTGTGTACTTTTTAATTTTCTTGCTTGCTTATATCACCTCTATGTTGTTGTCTGAAAGAAAATTCTCTTATATATTATGCTGTCAACTTCTCCTTTTTAAATTTAGAATTCCAAGCATTAATTACTGACTAATTCTGCAGAATGAAACGGCTGGAAAATATTCTTTAATAAGTTTCCCCAACTGTCCCATTAAAATAAGCAAGCAATTAACCCTGATGAAGACCATAATTCATGCTGCCAATAACGGCTATATTCAGGAGAATATGATCATTAATTACTCAGGAAATCACTGCTAAATAATATAATAAATAAGGATAGAAATAAGGAAAACTTCTAAGTCTGGCTCGGGACAGAATTCGTCGAGCTCTAAACAGAATTCCTCGACTGGAGTTCCAAGTTCGTCGAGCTGATAATTCATGTTCGTCGACCTGAGCTCAGCGAACTGCATTCTGGAAATAACTTGCCAAATCTGCGCTCTAAGTTCGTCGAGCAGAGAATTTGTCTGGATGAAGAGATCGTCGATCTGAGCTTGAATATCGTCGAGCTCAACTCAGAGAAATAACTCTGAGTTCGTCGATCTGCGATGGACGATCATCGAGCTGAGTTTGAAGAATTTCGAACTGAGAATCTGAACTTCTGAATTCTTCTAAGTCTTGAGTCTACTGATGTCTTCTGTAGGTTGGTCCAAGAAGAATGATATTAATGACTGGCCTAAACTCTAGGACTAACAGACTTGACCCTAACTATACAAGGTGGGTCAAACATCCTAATTAGTGAACCTAAACCAAATTCAAACTAGGGATCCAACACCCGGGCCCGAGCTAAGCCCGCCCCGGGCCCAGGCCGGGCCATGGGGCCTAACAAGGCCCCATATATAGGCATTTGTTCGGCCCAGTGCCCTGCCTGGGCCGGGCCGGCCAAAGCCCGGTTTCCTAGGCCCGGGCTAAACCCGGGGCCGGGCCGGGCAAAGCCCGATTTCTAGGCCCGGGCGAATCCCGGGCTAATCCCGAGGCTGGGCCGGGCTGGCTCCGGCCCGACCCCTTTAACAACGGCTCTAAATAACGACTCTTAGATAATAGGGTTGGCAGCTATAATTATTAAATAATAAGTCTTTTTCAAAACCTATAAATCCCCCACTCCCAAATTTCTCAATCCCACCTCTCCTAAGTCCCACACTCCCCCCTTCCACTAATTTTTACGTCGAATATGTCATCGACGATGATGTCATCATCATCATCAGTCGCTCACGAAGTGGTGGAGCACAAGCATACGACGCCAGTTTCGGAATATTTCGACAAAGTGAAAGTCGGCTCCGAGCATAAGGCGAAGTGCAAGCAATGCTTGAAATTACTTACTCTCAGTGGCAACTCGACACTCGCAAGACACATTAAGTCTTGCACTGCTAAACAAGCTCCTCCCGAGTCCAGCCAGACACAATTATTTGTACCTGGACAAATATGGAAGTACGATCAAGGTCGACAGTGGGAGCTGCAGGTGAAGAACATCATCAGACGTGGGTTGTCGTTCAGCCACTACGATGACGAGAAAGAAACCGAGTATATCCACCAAGGGCTACAACCCAAATATCATCAAGTTAGTCGATCTTCCATTATACGCGACGCACTTAAATATTATTTAGAAGCTAAACAATCTTTAATTAATTATTTTGAAAATTTTGAGGGTCGAGTTAGTTTAACGAGCGACGTTTGGACAAGTAGTATCAAATTAGGATTATCATATATTTTCATCACTTGTCACTTGGTCGATCCCGTTTTCTGGGATCTAAATAAGTGTATAATATGTTCTGAAGGTTTCGAAGTCCCGCACACCGGTGTCGTGATTTATCAAATTATTTTAAAATATTTGCGATAATTTAAAATAAAAGATAAAATTATGAGTATTTCTTTCGACAACGCCACAAATAATACCACTGCAATTGAGTGGTTAAAATGTGATTTAAACCTATGTTAAACGGTGTTTTTTTCATACTCGTTGTGTCTGTCACGTTTTAAATTTGGTCGTATAAGATAGTTTAACATATATGGAACCATACATTAATAAAATACGTTTAATGTTACAATTTATTTATAGTTCTAAACAACGACAACAAAATTTTAAAAAATTCGCAAACGCCCAAGGTCAAAAAATTTTGAAACCTTTATTTGACATGTCAATTAGATGGAACTCGATATTTACAATGTTTAAACGAGCGTTTCGTCAAAAAACACTACTAATGGAATACTATACTATGTTAGATCAATATGAATTAACTGAGTCTGATTGTGTTGTTTTAGAAAATTATATGGATTTATTAGAAGTTTTTTATATGACGAAAAATTCTCTATCTGGCGTATATTATCCTATTAGCCCGCTAGTTATTGAAAATATTGTTAATATTTCACAAAAATTAAATTATTTTAAGCAACACGCCGGATGAAGTGGTTTAATAGAAATAATGGAAAACAAAATTTTAAAATATTATAGAGAAATCACGGTCATGTTTTCAAGCGCCGCCGCTTTGAATCCTCTTTTCGGCGTAGACGGCGTAGAAAATTTTATAGCAGAAATAAATAATAATTTATGCATAAATCTCAGTGATTCAGATTTGGATAATCTTAGTATTTTAAATTTTAACACTATTTTTACTGAATGTTATAATTATTATGATAATTTATACGTATCGCGGTCCCGAGAGGATGTGTCGCAACCAAAAACACACGATAGTTTTAAAAATAAAATGTAAGCGGTAGCTTCAAGAAAAAAAGCGCGCACCACATCTAGTAGGTTAAATAAATTAGGCCTGTATACAAAAACCCAATTTTGTGATTTTATGAGTACGGACAAACTAGAAAATTTCTATATTTTTAAATGGTGGAAATGTAAAGTAAATACATATCCTAGCATGGTAGCTTCGGAGTCTGCATTTTCTCTTACTGCCAGGATGTTGAACGAGCAAAGAAGTCGCCTAAGCGAAGAATCGCTCGAAATCTGCACATGCTACAAGGACCACTTAGATGCGATCAAGAGTAAGCATCATATTTCATCGATCGAGGATAGCTCGTCGGACATGAAAGACGAGATGTACGCGATCAATTTAAATTAAAACTTAAAGATAGCGATGCAGTTTTTTGAAATTTTGGAAATTTTTAAAGATGACAGACATGTAATTTTATTGTATTTGTAATTTTGGATTTTTCGATCACAAGTATTTTTTAAGTGTATTTATAATTTTGTATACTTCCGTAACCCCGTTCAACATTAATAAAATTATTATTTTTCCTTCCAAAATATGAAATTAATCGTATTTTTTTCATAATCATTATATTTATAAATTATATTTATAAATTATATTTATTTTTTTTATAAAAACAATATATATTTTTAAAAAAACCGGGCCCGGTCCTGGGCGCCTTAACAGCCCCCCTCCCGGAGCCAGGTGCCCGGCCCGGTTATTCTCAGGGCCTGGGCCCGATTCGGGAAAGCCCGGGCCTGGGAGGCTCGGTTTAGACGCAGATCCGTGGGGCTTTGTGAACATGACTACAGATGGCAAGTAAATATATAAAGTTGAGGCTATAATAGTTAATCATAGCTTAACAAAGGAATGTAAATGATTATTTTCTGTCCAAATCTATCGATGTACAACAAGTCATCATTTTAAACCTCTTTTGCTTCCCTTAGCGTATTTATGCGCCTACTTGTATTCATGGCTGGTTATTAGGAGCAATTCGGTAATTACATACAGAGATCTGACTCCCCGGTCGCCGCCACCGGCTGGCACCTTGAAATCTCGAGCTGGAGGCCGCACGAACCGTCACGTGGCGGTGCGCCGGGGAACAGTTTGCCGGCACAGGCCAATATTAATCACATGTCTGTCCCCCGTGGGTCCATCTCCTGGCCCGCCCCCAGAAAAAGTTGACCGCTTCTCCACCAACTTAAACCCGCGGGTCCCACTCCGCTTCCCGCCATTTATTTGTCTTCACTTTAATTATTCAGCTCTCGCAAATTTCTACTCAAAGCTCGGCGGCGGCTCGTCCTGCTCAGCCATTAACATCTCTGTAGCCGAGCCGGTCCTGCGACCGGCGCCGGAGCAGGAGACAGCGGGAACCGACACGGTGGCCCACGCCCCCGGGACTCCGTCGTTATTCCCGCAGGCACACGCTCCCTGCTCTCTGCCCGACGCCTTCACTGCTCCGCCGTCCGATTGTCAACACTTGTCGATCATCCAGCCAAAAAAGTGGTGGCGTTCCGGTCTTATAAACCGGCGGTGTGCACTTCGGGCCTTCTTCTTCCAAAGAGTTTTGAAGGGAGAAAGACAACCCTAAAAAGAATTCTATAGGAGGAGAGAACAGAGAGGAGTTGGAGAAGATGTCGACGGAGACGGCGAAGAGTTCGACGGAGTCGGAAATCTCCGGCCTCAATTATGAAGAGACCGAGCTTAAGCTCGGTCTTCCGGGGAGCACCCACGCTACCGGATCGGAGCCGGAGAGGAAGCGGGGTTTCTCCGAGACCGTCGATCTCAAGCTCGGTCGTTCCTTAGGCGTCAATTTCGACTATCTAACCGCGGAATCGTCCGCCAACCGGGCATCCGCCGGTGTGAAACCCTCATCCAACAAGTAAGTGTTGAATCAACTCCAGATTACTTTGTTTTTTCTCGTTTTCTGTGAATATGAGGCAAGGATGGTGTTGATTAGGTTGTGTTTATTGGGGATTTTACTGAGTGATTTAAAATTTAGGGCTCAGGTGGTTGGTTGGCCGCCGGTGAGATCCTTCCGGAAAATCGCGCTGAAAAGCTGCGCATATGTAAAGGTGGCCGTGGATGGAGCGCCATACCTTAGAAAGGTGGACTTGGAGATGTACGCAGGATATCAGCAGCTGCTTACCGCGCTCAAAGAGATGTTCTCCTGCTTCACTATTTGTATGTTTCCTAACACATCTACTAGATTATTAAAGGGGTTTTGCGTTTATTCCTACTTCTGAAGTTGAGAATTTTGGGCTAATTCGATTGGATTTTCGGCAGGCAATTCACCAAACACCAACGAGAGGAGGCTGGTTGATCCGCTGAATGGAGCTGAGTATGTGCCGACATACGAGGACAAAGATGGGGACTGGATGCTTGTTGGCGATGTTCCGTGGAAGTAAGATTTTGTTCATCCTTAGGCTTCGTTTGGCGCCATGGCGGCGGTCGTGAATGCATGGGTTAAACCCTCATTGTCATTCCTTAACGAACACCTAAAAAACTCCATCCGTTTGAACATAAAAGTGGATGAAGTTCCTTAGATGGGCGTTAGCGAATCACAATTTAACTCCCATGTTCACCACGGCCACTACGGTGCCAAAGGGAGTTAGTTTTAGTTTATGTGAATGTGTTTTTAATTGTCTTCCATTTGTTAACTTACACATGCATTTGTTGTAAGTGTAATTTGTTGCTAGTTTGGTTTGATCATGTGGAGAAGTGTTGAACATGCATAAGTTAGTCAAAAACTAAGATTTTATTTTTTAAAAGACATGCGTTTGAATGCTTGGGGCTTTGCATCGAGTCATTGACTTTGTAATGAAACAATTTCTAAGTCAAAGGAGTCTTTGGATAACTAGCTATTGTTTTAAATTAGTATATTGCAAGTCTTGTCAGGTTATACTTCTTGTAGTTATGATTAAGCCGTTGGACCATAAGGGTTTTTAATCAAACCGATCCTCTTATATCAAACGATGAGAATAGTTGATGATTTTACTTGTTCATCACATAGATCATCTAAAAGGAAGCGTATTGCCGTGTTTATGAGACCTTGGCCTTGTTCTTAAGTCATAAACAATATATAATGTTGATTTGAACTCTTTCTATTTTTATGAAATATGTTGTACAAATAAAGGGATAAGACGGGAGTGACACCAATTGCAGAGAAGCTCGACTAAGATGGTTTGAATATGTACAAAGGAGACCATTACAGGCACCTGTTTGGCATTGTGAGAGTTTAGTCACTGGACATGCTAAACAGGAGATGGGTATACCAATAAAGACTTGAAATGAAACTATAAGGAGAGGCATGATCTACTTAGGCAATTTGTGAGAGTATGACTAAAGATAGGGCACAATGACGACAAAGGCTTCATATAGCCGACTCCACTATAGTGGGACAATGGCTGATTTATATTTATAAGAGGATTTGGAAAGAATGTTGAAAGTGTGCTTTTAGGCACACAAGTATGGTTCAACTCAACTTGAAAATTTAACAATTACATAAATATATGCATATTTACATTTATAATACAATTCTATATATATTTTTAGGTTTGTTTCATATTGAAGGCATAATATAATCATATTTTAAGTATTCTATTTAATTTGAATCATTTCATATTTGATTAAATTCAGGTTCTAGTGAAAATAACCATGGGATTATGCATTCATAAGTATGAGTTAACTCAAGTTGAGTTGGTTAGGAATCAATTCATTTTGAGAATGCCCCACGCTAAACACAGTTGAGTTTGAGATAATGTAAGTCATTGAATTTAAATTATCGAGTTTAAGCCATGAATAACTTAAATGTGCTAGACTCTAAAGGAGCAAGATAGGGAGGAGGTCATGAGTAATTTTGGTTGATATGAAGGAAAAGAAAAAACAGTAAGGATAAGAATATTATAAAATTAAGGGGGAGAGGCAAATAGAATTATATGAAGAGTGGTGATGCTCATGGCTTTATAGGTTGCCGTAAGGACACCTCATTTTTAGGCATCTTTTAGATCATCATTGTTGTTACCTACAGAATTGAAGAGGGAAGCTAGAAATTATACGAGGAATATAAGGTCATTGTTATAATGCGGGACGTACTTGTAAAAATTTCTGAAGCGGGAGCTAATGAGGTCGCAGGAACTCTCAACCACAACGAAAGTCAAATAAAAGACAACAATGGAGGCACAAGAGTTTTCAATCAGAATCAGCTTCTATTACAGGCCGAGATATACATTGCAAGATATTATTACAATGTAAATTGGGAACAATCTAAAAATTGCAGCAAAGAAGAAACCGCGCGGACTGTTTCCAGAATCCGCACTGTCTGCTGTTATGACCTAACTAGGGGAGAAAGAGGAAGTGGGAAGAAGACTAGAAGATTAGGGTTTAGGAGAGGAAGAAGAGAGAGGATACCTGGAAATATTCTTGCTTAACCACCAAGGAGGAGGGGTTGGGTATTTATGCTCCCACCCAACCCCTAGGGCCGGCCGGCCCCATTGGGGCTGAACCCAATGTGGTTCAGCCCCCCATTCTACTTTATTGATGGGTTTGGGCTGAACCGGATGGTTCAGCCCGGCTTTCATTCCCGGTCTCCTTCGGTCTTCGCGCGTATTTGAATCCACGGAAACGTAGATAATCCGGGGGCATAACATTCCCCTCCCCATCAAGAAGCACCTTGTCCTCAAGGTGAAAATCAGGATAGCGCTCCCGGAACTCCAAGAGGTCCACCCACGAATTGTGCGTCGCGGGCATCTGCTTCCATTTGACAAGGATCATTGGCCGGTACTCCGTGCCGTGTTTCTTCCATTTGCTCATGAGAACTGCTTCAGGTAAGGGCCGCAATTCGCCGCTGCTGGTAGCCTCAGGTAAGGTAGGAGTGACGGAAATAGTGTTTCCCAGCTTCTTCTTGAGGATGGAGACATGAAAAGTAGGGTGAATGCGTGACCCCTCCGGTAGCGCCAAAGTATAGGCGACGGGTCCGACCCGCCGAATGACTCTGTACGGCCCGTAGTAACGTGGGGCCAGTTTCTGATTGGCCCGACGGGCGACTGAGAGCTGACGATAGGGCTGGAGCTTGAGAAACACCTCATCACCGACCGCAAATTCCCGTTCCGTACGGTGCTTGTCGGCTTGAACCTTCATGCGGTCTTGGGCCGCACGTAAATTGTCGCGGAGAAGAGCCAAGGTCCGATCCCGATCTTGCAGAGCTCGATCGACCGCCGGGAGGGCAGTGCCGGCCGGTTCATAAGAGGACAACGTGGGTGGCGGCCTCCCGTACACCGCTGCGAACGGAGTGAGCCGGCTGGCCGTGTGATAAGAGGTGTTGTAGCAATACTCGGCCCAATGTAGCCACCTGGTCCACGTGCGGGGTTCATCCATGACAAAGCACCGTAAGTATGTCTCGACCCCTCTGTTGAGTACCTCCGTCTGCCCGTCGGTTTGGGGGTGATTGGCCGTGCTCATGCGTAGTGTGGTACCCTGAAGCCGAAAAAGCTCCGTCCAAAAATGGCTGACAAAGACAGGGTCCCTATCAGAGATGATGGCCCGAGGAAGCCCGTGGAGGCGAACTATCTCTTTGGCGAAGAGGTCAGCCACCGTTTCGCCGGAATATGGGTGGCTCAAAGCAAGGAAGTGGCCGTCCTTGGACAATTTATCGACCACGACGAGAATGACTGACTTGCCCTGTGATTTGGGAAGGCCCTCGATGAAGTCCATGGAGACGGTGTCCCAGATCTGGTGTGGGATTTCCAGCGGAGTAAGAAGCCCCGCTGGGGAGATCGTCTCATACTTTTGCCGCTGGCAGACATCGCATTCCCGCACGAACTGCTGAACGTCCCGCTGTAGCCCCTTCCAAAAGACGTTGGCCTTGACCCGTTGTAAGGTTCGATGGATGCCAGCATGACCACCGGTCGGTGAATCGTGAAACTCCCGAATCATAGTAGTACGCCACGGGGACGTGGCTGGTAGAACGAGCCGACCCTGGTAGTAGAGTCGCGTGCCCAGTAAGTGATAGCCAGCCGCTGTGCCTCGACCCTGCTGCAGTGCTTCAATAATGTCGCGAAGAACTGGGTCCTGGAGAACCTCTGCCTGTATGTCGTCTAAGGAGGCAATCACCGGCCCCGAGATGTGAGTGAGGGAGCTTTCTGGTATCCGAGATAACGCATCGGCCGCCATATTCTCCTTGCCCTTCTTGTAGACAATCTCATAATCATACCCCAGAAGTTTCGTCAGCCACTTCTGTTGTAGCGGGGATGCCAACCGTTGCTCCAGGAAATGCTTCAGACTCTGGTGGTCTGTACGGACCTGGAAGTGCCGTCCCAGAAGATAGGGTCGCCATAGAGCGACCGCGTGAAGTATGGCGAGCATCTCCTTCTCGTACGTAGAGAGCCCCAAGGTCCTGGGGGCGAGAGCTTTACTGAAATAAGCAAGTGGCCGACCCTCCTGCATGAGGACCGCGCCGATGCCGACGCCAGATGCGTCCGTCTCCACCACGAAATCCTTGGAGAAATCCGGAAGTGCTAGCACGGGGGTGGTGGTCATGGCCCTTTTGAGGCCATTGAAAGCTTTCTCGGCCTCCGCATGCCATCGGAAGGAATCCTTCTGCAGCAACTGGGTGAGTGGCCGTGCGATCTTCCCGTAGTCCTTCACGAACCGACGATAGTAGCCGGTCAGCCCCAGAAAGCCTCGTAAGGCCCGGATCGTCGTGGGTAGCGGCCAAGTCACCATGCTTTCAATCTTCCGCGGGTCGGCCCGGACCCCTTGAGCGGAGACCAAATGTCCCAAGTACTCGACCTTTGCCTGCCCAAAAGAGCATTTGGAGCGCTTGGCATACAGTTGGTGCTCCCGCAAAATGTGGAATACATGCCGAACGTGCTCCCGATGCTCCTCCCAACTCCTGCTATAGATCAAAATATCATCAAAGAAAACTAGCACATACCGACGAAGTAGTGGTCGGAAAATCTCGTTCATGACGGCTTGGAAGGTAGAGGGGGCGTTGGCCAAACCGAACGGCATCACTAGAAACTCATAATGACCGTCGTGAGTACGAAACGCCGTCTTGTGGATGTCTTCGTCCCGCATGCGTATCTGATGGTAGCCGGATCGGAGATCCAGCTTGGTGAAGAGGCTTGCCCCATGCAGTTCGTCCAGCAGCTCCTCGATCATCGGAATGGGAAACTTGTCTTTAATGGTCGAGTGATTCAGTCCCCTGTAGTCGACACAAAACCTCCAGGAGCCATCCTTCTTCTTGACCAAGATGATCGGAGAAGAGAATGCGCTGGTGCTGGGTCGGATGATGCCGGAAGCCATCATCTCACGTATGCTGCGTTCTATTTCCGTCTTCTGAATGTGGGGGTACCGGTATGGACGAATATTCGTCGGGTCTGCTCCGGCCTTCAGCTGAATCTGATGATCTCTGAACCGTGCGGGCGGTAAAGAATGTGGTGCCTGAAAGATGTTGTCAAACTGAACCAATAGATCCTGCAGTTGCGCTGGTTCCGTTGTTGGCTCAAGAGCCTCGATTCCCCACAACAGGGCCATCATACTACCCTCTTCCTCCATCCTTTACAGGCTCGTGAGTGATATCTCCTTGAGCGGAGACGTCTGTATCCCCTGTAGGCAATGCTCTGTCCCCAGGTGCGAGAACTCCAACGTCATCTTCTCCCAATCTGTGGTGACCCGCTTGAGCTGGCAGAGCCACTGCACGCCCAACACCATGTCCGACCCCCGAATCGGGAGCAGGTAGACATCCGTCCGGCACACATAGCCCTGTAGTCGTAGCTCCACCCCCTTCAGGACCCCTTCGCACCTCAACTTGCTGTCATCGGCCACCATAACCTGGAAGGAAGCCCCCTTGTCGACTGCATGTCCCGCCTTCTGTGCCGCTGCGGGGGTGATAAAATTATGTGTACTCCCGCTGTCTATCAAAATAGTCACCCGCTCGTGCCCCAACTTCCCAGCAATCCGTAACGTAAGTGGGGCTAAACATCCTTCCATTGCCTGGATGGACACCCCAAACTCCGCCAAGTCCAAACCATCCACCTCATCACAGGTAGGGAGCTCTTCCTCGTCATCCTCCTCCCTCAGCATGAATACTTGCACCTTTTGGCACCGGTGTCCTGGTGTGTACTTTTCGTCGCAATTGAAACATAGCCCCTTGTCCTTCCTGGCCTGCAGCTCAGGCCACGTCAGGCGTGTCACTGTCGGCCGTCCGGCCTGCGGTTGCTCACGCCGCCCCGCTACAGGTGCTGCTGGTGCTGCGGGAGTGCGTGCTCCCCCTCGATTTCGCTGGCGGTTGCACCGCTCCTCCTGTATCCTGGCTAGACTGATGGCGTGGCTCAGACTGTACGACATGTAGGCATGGACCTCATCTCGCAGGTGGTCCTTCAGTCCCGATATGAAACAACTGAGGAGGGTCTTTTCCCCCCAATTTACCCGATTTGCCAGCCGCTCAAACTCCGTGCGATATTCCGTCACGGTCCCCTTCTGTCGGAGTTTCTGCAAGGTGGCCTCCACGTCCTCGTATTCCACGGGGCCGAAACGGGCTGTGAATCCCTCTATGAAGTGCGCCCACGGCGCGTACCCATAGCTTCGCACGAACCATTGTGCCCACTGGTATGCGTCGCCCTCCAAGTGAAACGACGCCAACTGCACCCATTGCTCATTGGGGATCTCTTGGTATGTGAAGAACAACTCGGCCTTCTGTACCCATTCCAGCGCGTCACTACCTCGGAATGTCGGAAAGTTCATCCTCGTACGTTTTGGTTGCATAACAGCCCGCTGGTTCGCTCCTCCATTCCTGCCATATCCTGGCTCTAGCCCTGCTGGCCTGAGTTGTTCGGCCACTGGATTCGGCCTACCATAGTAGTCGTGATAATGTTCCCCTCCGTATCCCCCTCCCATAAGAGGGCCCTCCTCGTCGTCAAAAACGTGTCTGGGAGGATATCCCCGCCATTGGTCGCCTTGCTCCATCCTCGCTGGAGTCCCTAATACCGGTGGTCCGGGGAGAATCCCATTTCCCGCGCCATTCGGCCCTCCCATGTGCAGCGGCGGCCTCCAAAGAGGCTCCTGAGGTCCAAAAGGGCGGCCGGCAGCCACTCCGGCGACTCCACCGCCGGCGGCCACCCCTCCCGGGCCGATCCACCCCCCGGTGACCTGCTGGTGGAGGTTCGGTCCGGATCCGACCCACGGTCTGGCGGCAGGAGCGCCCGCGCCTGGGCTGCGCGGAATCGGCGTCGTCGGCCCCGTAGGGCTCGGTTGAGCCGACGGCCCTGCGTGGCCGGCAGTCCAGCCTGGTTCCGGGTTGGGGTCGCTGTAGGGCATCAGTCCCGGCCCTCCCGTGGTGCCTCCGGCGGAAGACGGTGCCGCGTGCGATGATTCTCCCGATTCCGCCATCTTCCCCCTTAGGGTTTGCGTTAACAGCGCCTTCAACTCATCCAAGCGTCCTTCCATACGTTCTTCTAGATTTTTCGTGGAGGTTTTAACTTGTTCTTCGATCCCGGCCACGAAATCCGCCAAGACGACGTAGTTCTCTTTGATGGTGGCTAAACGCGCCATCTCCGCCTCCGTACGTGTCACCATTGTCGCAGGAAAGATGCTCTGATACCAAATGTTATGACCTAACTAGGGGAGAAAGAGAGTGGGAAGAAGACTAGAAGATTAGGGTTTAGGAGAGGAAGAAGAGAGAGGATACCTGGAAATATTCTTGCTTAACCACCAAGGAGGAGGGGTTGGGTATTTATGCTCCCACCCAACCCCTAGGGCCGGCCGGCCCCATTGGGGCTGAACCCAATGTGGTTCAGCCCCCCATTCTGCTTTATTGATGGGTTTGGGCTGAACCGGATGGTTCAGCCCGGCTTTCATTCCCGGTCTCCTTCGGTCTTCGCGCGTATTTGAATTCACGGAAACGTAGATCATCCGGGGGCATAACATCTGCCTACTCGCCAGCCTTGTTCGCCGAAACCGCAGAAGCCGCCTATCCTCAGCTAACCTCGCGGACTGCTATTATGCAAATGCCAAGAGATCGAATAGAACCCGCTGATAGGCCGGGCAAACTGCTCTACTTATCCGCAACTCCGAGGAAGAGACCAAGCCGCAACGACTGCGACCTGCTGCTAACCTGCTGACTGAATCTACAAACTGTTCCACACCAACATTTCCGTTAGTCGCCTAGCCGCTTCTTGTTAACCGCACAGTCTACACAAAAACTTCCTTAGTCGCAACGGTTAGAAAATCTTAACCGCAAGTTTAAGTGCGAGCTCGTTCTTACTGTTCACTCCTGCTTTATGATGAGCCGGGGTGTCCTATTTATAGGTGCGGGAAGGAGTGTCGTCACCACCTATACCGATAGGATAACCGACCATCAACCTGTGCCTACTAACACCTGAATCCGCAAGGTGCGAATACCAACCAGCTCTCCAGGTTGCACCTAGACTGCTCCTGCCGGATAGAGCACCAGTCCGCCAGCCCATACGGATACCGCTTTGTATCTGCCATTCTGCAGCATGTGTCAAGACCAGCCAATACTGCTGAACTCTGCGAATAGAAGGGCAGTCTGCACTAGGCGAACTTGGCAAGTTGCAAAGCAGGTCGCACAAGGCGAGCTCGGTGAGCTAGGCAACAAGCTAGACCTGTCCTCCCCAGACCAAGTCCAAAAAACCGGCGGTCACCAAAACAGACCGCACCACCTGATACGAAGATCTCGTTCTAATGAACAACCCCAGTCCGTAATCATCCATGCGAACTGCATCATCAGATCACGCGACCTCCAGGCAACCTGTCTAGGCAACAAAGCTTACTCCACGATCTAACATCCAGACCACAAGCTTTGATCCATGCTGAACACCTGCGAGCTCCATAGAGTTCACACAATCAACCAGCGAACTCTGATCCATCCTGCTCCGAGAAGGCACCAACGATCAGGTGGCAAACCGCCCCAGTTCGCTTATCCAGCTGCCCCTTAGCGAATCAAAGAAACTGCCAATCATGGCGACCTCCAACGAAGTCTTCCACAAACCGCGGATAACCTTTCTATCCGCCCGGTTTCTCCATAAGAGTGCTTGCTGATCCAGACCGCCAGAAACCACAGCCAAGCCGGCTGTCCAACTAGGCAACCCGCCAAAACAATCTGCCTAGTGCGCTCGGTCTGCGGTCTGTGCTAACTGAACAATCAGTCCGCTCGACTTCCCCAACTTCACACTTCAATAATTTCAACACTCCCCCTTGAAGTGAGAAGTAGAAACCAGCCCGAGCAACTCCCTTCACAGAGTAAACGGCTCCTTCGCCAACGACTTGGTAAAGATATCTGCTACGTTATCCTGACTCCGAACGCAGTCCACCATCAAAGACCCCTCCAGCACCTTCTCCCGTATGAAGTGATGCCCGATCTCGATGTGCTTTTTCCGCGCGTGACAAATTGGATTATTCACCAGCTTGAGAGCACTCTCATTGTCGCCGCGAATCAGAGTAGAATGTCGCACCTTGACATGAATGTCATCCACCAACCGCCTAAGCCAAATGGCTTCCTGAGCAGCCAAGGCCGAAGTCTTGTACTCCGCTTCAGTAGTGGAGACAAACACCAAATCCTACTTCTTGCTGCACCACGAAACTGCCGCTGATCCCGTGAAGAAAACATACTCAGATGTCGATTTTTGATCATCTGCATCTCCTCCATAATTAACATCCGTGTAACCATGCAAACAAAAGCCTGTGTCTCTCTTGTACAAGAAACCCATCTCCAAGGTGGACTTGACGTATTTCAAGATACTTCTAGCCGCCACCAGATGAGGTTTCCGCGGCTCTGCCATATACCGACTCATCCGGCCTTCTGCGTAAGCAATATCCGGCCGAGTAATAGTCAGGTATATCAGGCTCCCCACAAGAGCCCAGAACACCAAAGGGTCTGGATGAACCCTTCCCTCATCCCGTCGAAGCTTTAGGCCAACCTCCAGAGGAATAGAACTGTTCTTCCCATCCCGCATGCCGAACCGCTTAACGACCCGCTCCGCATAGCCTTTCTGGGAAATGAACATATCATCCTTCTGCCTCTGCACCTTGAGCCCAAGGAAATGATGAAGCTCATCAAGATCCTTCATCTTGAACCAGATAGTTAGCTCAGCCCGGAGCCTAGCTACTTCCTCCTGAGTTCCCTGTGATGATCATATCATCAACGTACAACCGAACGAGGATCTGACGCTCTCCCTGCTTCTTAACAAACAGACTGGAGTCTGAGTCTGAAGCGAAGTATCTGCAGAACTGGAGTTATTCTATTATCTTCCCATACCATGCCCGAGGCCAATGTTGTCAAGATCGAGATCTTACATAAAATCGGTAGGCAGTGGTAAGATCGTAAAACGTGGGATCGACACGAAACAGTAAGATCGTACTTACTATACAAAATAAAAAAAATCTAATTTAAAGATCAATAATCATAAAACTATATATATATATATATAAAGACACAGAAGAAGACAGAGAAGAAGAAAAAGAAGAATAAGAAGACATAGAAGAAGAAGAAGCATCTGTTGCGACGACGGAAGCACCACGACGGGAGCAAAACACTTGTTGCGACGACGGGAGCACACGACGGGTGCACCTGTTGCGACGACGGCGGGAGCACCTGCTGTGATGACGGGAGCGCCTACTGCGGGAGCACCGACTGCGACGGGATAGGGGATGTCCTAGAATGCGGGATTGGGAAGAAATGCGCGAGATCGAGTCATTTTCATGTCCGATTAAAACACTAGGATCAAATATGATCGTAGGATCGCACGATCCTACGATCATAAACGACGATCCTGGCGTTTCTGTAAGGAGCCTGATCTAGCGTAGTTCTTGACTCGTTTTTCCCGTAAAACTCGTAAGATCGTCCTAGCTTACGAGCAAAATCGAGATCTTGGCAACCTTGCCCGAGGCGCTTGCTTTAGACTGTAGAGGGTCTTTTTCAGCTTGCAGACGTGTCCTGGATGTTCTTCAGATACCTAACCCGGTGGTTGCACGATGAATATGTCCTTGTCAATCCCGCCGTAGAGAAAAACATTCTTCACATCAAGTTGCCATCTTCCATCCTAGGCAAGCCGCCAAGGAGACCACCACCCGTACCGAAGTCATCTTGGCCACATGGCTAAACGTCTCCTCATAATCCTCCCCGAACTGTTGAGAGAAACCCCGAGCTACAAGGCGAGCCTTGTATCGCTCGATACTCCCGTCAGCCTTCTTCTTTAGCTTGTACACTCACTTGCACGTCATAGGAGTGACGTCTTCGACTTTGGGCACAAGAACCCAAGTTTCATTCTTTTTGAGGGCATCCATCTCCTCATTCATAGCATCCTCTCACTCCTTGATTCCAGTGGTCTTCTCAAAGCACGAAGGCTCACATTCATCCAAGGGACCTGCGAATAAACATGAGACAAAGCTTGCCGTGTTTCCGTCCTTATACCGAGCTGGTGGAATAATAGTTCTTTTGGACCTCCGCTGGGCTTCTCCTTGAAAATCAACTCATGAGGAGACTTCCTGTTGATCGGACTTAAGGACATCCTGTTGATGTCGTACGCCGCACAGACCATTCCCTCCGCCCAGAAGGACCTAGGAATGCCTTTGGCGTGAAACCAACATTTGCAAGTCTCTGTCAGATGACAGATCTTCCGCTCTGCAATCCCGTTCTGCTGTGGAGTGTGAGCACAAGTAAGCTCTCGTTGGATGCCGAATTTTCTGCAGAAGTTAGAGAAATCCGGCGAAGTAAACTCTCCGCCGTTATCCGTTCTCAACTTCTTGAGCCGCAGACTGAGCCGACCCTTCACAAGCTCCTTGAACTCCACAAACTTCCCGAACGCCTCTGACCTCTCCTTCATAAAGTATACCCATGTATACCTGAAATAATCATCGACAAGAACAAGCATGTATCTGCTTTCGCCTAGACTGGACGTGACGTTAGGCCCCGTTAGATCACCGCGAATACATTCCAATGATGCTCTACACTTAGTCTGTGATATATCAAATGGAAGGCTATGTGCCTTTCCATACTGACAACCGGCACATACATGACCATCTCCGTAGGAGGAAAGATTAGGCAGGCCATGCACCAGACCTTTCACCACCATAGCCTTTAGCTTGTCTATCCCTACATGCCCCAACCTCTCATGCCAGATAACAGCGCTATCATTTGCACTCATCTTATCAATATAAATACTTGTCGCAAGAACAAACAAGTCTTGAATCTTCCTCCCCATGCGAGTAACGTTATCTTTTACAACTGAAATGTTTCGGAGAAACTTCACTTCTGTTGGGCCAAACAAAACGTGATACACAACATCCACCGCATTGGTCATCGAGAAGAGATTTTTCTTCATCCCAGGTACGTGATACACACTCCGCAACGTGAGTGGCCCCTGATCACTACTCAAAGAAACCGATCCCTTTTTCTCTACAACATGCATAGTAACTTCAGCAGTAATGATAGAAACATTACCTTTGAACTCCTGCAGAGATGAGAATTTGGAGAAATCCCCTGTGAGGTGATGGCCGCACCCAGAGTCTATAATCCAGTCCTGATAATTAATGGAGGAAAGTACCTGGACAAAAGTGCCTGTCACGAAGGCACTCCCTCACTTTCCATCCTCAGACTTGTACTCAGACTCCTTCTCTGCAACATGTCCTGACTGAAGTTTAACTCTGCAATCCTTGCGTATGTGACCAAGCTGGTTACATCTGTAGCACTGTGGCCCTCTCCGCTTCTTCCCGTCGCCAACCTTAAGAGGCTTGCTCCTCTCCTGCTGAGATAAAGAAGATGAAACATCGCTCTCAGATGTCTTCTTTTTCCTGTCTCATCTCTTCTTCTTTCCCTAGAAGAGAACATCGCCATCTTCCTTGGAGACAGACACTCCAGCCATCTGCTTTGCAACACTCTCCTGCGACGCTAGCAGATTCTCCTGCTCCAACAAAGATGACTGATTAGCCCAGCCCTGAACAGAGTTAATGAAGACCACATACTTCTTCCGCAAGTCACGACCAATGTGCCTTTTTAGCTTCGCCTCTGAGATAGGCTCATCCGGATCCAGTGCCGAAATCTCAGCGCAGATGTTCTTCATCTTCAAGAAGAAAGATGACACTGACAGGTCACCCTGAGTGGTCGTAGCCAACTCTTTCTCCAAGAATTGTAGCCGAGCTACATTCTTCTTATTGAGTAGACCATCCAAGGCCATTCAGATCTTAGCTGCCGATCGACAATCAATAATGTGATCAAACAGCTCCGGTGAAACGACGCTCTTTAAAGCGAATGCAGCTTTAGCATCTTCACGCTTCCACGCCTTCACCGCCTCAGCATTGCCTCCAGTAGTGATCATTTCTTGTTGGTTGTCTCCGTCGACAACTTCGCACAAATCCTTACCTAGAAGATAGCTCTCCATACATGACTTCCAACGCTTGAAGTTTGTCTTTGTTAAGAGCTCAATTCCAATCCCTCTTGCATAACCGGCTTCCATGATAACAACTTAATCACTTGAATTTCAATGAAGGTGAACTGCTACTCTTCAACACCCCTCTGATATCATGTAAAAAATTCTGAAGCGGGAGCTAATGAGGTTGTAGGAACACTCAATCACAATCAATGTCAAATAAAAGACAACAACAATGGAGGCATAAGAGTTTCCAATCAGAATCAACTTCTATTACAGGCCAAGGCATACATTGCAAGATATGATTACAATGTAAACTGAGAACAATCTAAAAATTGCAGCAAAGAAGAAACCGCACAGCCTGTTTCCAGAATCCGCACAGTCCGCCTACTCGCCAGCCTTGTTCGCCGAAACCGCAAAAGCCGCCTGTCCGCAGCTAACCGTGCGGACTGCTATTATGAGATCTCAGCTGCCGATCGACAATCAATAATGTGATCAAACAGCTCCGGTGAAACAACGCGCTTTAAAGCGAATGCAGCTTTAGCATCTACACGCTTCCACGCCTTCACCGCCTCAGCATTGCCTCCGGTAGTGATCATTTCTTGCTGGCTGTCTCCATCGACAACTTCGCACAAATCCTTACCTAGAAGATAGCTCTCCATACATGAATTCCAACGATTGAAGTTTGTCTGTGTTAAGAGCTCGATTCCAATCCCTCTTGCATAACCGGCTTCCACGATAACAACTTAATCACTTGAACTTCAATGAAGGTGAACTGCTACTCTTCAACACCCCTCTGATATCATGTAAAAAATTCTGAAGCGGGAGCTAATGAGGTCGCAGGAACACTCAATCACAATCAATGTCAAATAAAAGACAGCAACAATGGAGGCACAAGAGTTTTCAATCAGAATCAACTTCTATTACAGGCCGAGGCATACATTGCAAGATATGATTACAATGCAAACTGAGAACAATTTAAAAATTGCAGCAAAGAAGAAACCGCACAGACTGTTTCCAGAATCCGCACAGTCCGCCTACTCGCCAGCCTTGTTCGCCGAAACCGCAAAAGCCGCCTGTCCGCAGCTAACCCTTGCGGACTGCTATTATGCAAATGCCAAGAGACCGAACAGAATCCGCTGATAGGCCGGGCGAACTACTCTACTTATCCGCAACTCCGAGGAAGAGAACAAGCCGCAAAGACCGCGACCTGCTGCTAACCCGTTGACTGAATCCGCGAACTGTTTCACACCAACGTTTCCGTTAGTCGCCTAGCCGCTTGGTGTTAGCCGCACAGTCTGCACAGAAACTTCCTTAGTCGCAGCGGTTAGAAAATCTTAACCGCAAGTTTAAGTGCGAGCTCGTTCTTACTGTTCTCTCCTGTTTAATGATGAGCTGGGGGGTCCTATTTATAGGTGTGGGAAGGAGTGTCGTCACCACCTATACCGATAGGATAACCGCCCATCAATCTCTGTCGACTATCACCTAAATCCGCAAGGTGCGAATACCAACCAGCTCGCCAGATCGCACCTAGACCGCTGCTGCCGGATAGACCACCAGTCTGCCAGTCCATGCAGATACCACTTTGTATCTGCCATTCTGCAGCCCGTGGCAAGAACAGCCAATACTGGCGAATTCGGCGAATAGAAGGGCAGTCCGCACTAGGCGAATTCGACAAGTTGCAAAGCAGGTCTCACAAGGCGAGCTCGGCGAGCTAGGCAACAAGCTAGACCTGTCATCCCTAAACCAAGTCCAAAAAACCGGCGGTCACCAAAACAGACAGCACCACCTGATACCTAGATCACGTTCTAATGAACAACCCCAGTCCGCAATCATCCATGCGAACTGCATCATCAGACCACGCGACCTCCAGGCAACCTGTCCGGGCAACAAAGCTTACTCCATGATCTAACATCCAGACCGCAAGCTTTGATTCATGTCGAACACCTGCAAGCTCCATAGAGTCCGCACAATCAACCAGCGAACTCTGATCCATCCCGCTCCAAGAAGGCACCAGCGACCTGGTGGAAACCCCCCCCCAATCCGCTTATCCGGCTGCCCCTTGGCGAATCAAAGAACCTGCCAACCACGCGACCTCCAACGAAGTCTGCCACAAACCGCGGATAACCTTTCTCTCTTCCCGGTTTCTCCACAAGAGTGCTTGTTGATCCAGACCGCCAGAAACCACAGCAAAGCCGGCTGTCCGACTAGGCAACCCGTCAAAACAATCCGCCTAGTCCGCTCGGTCTACAGTTTGTGGGAACTGAACAATCTGTCCGCCCGACATCCCAACTTCACACTTCAATAATTTCAACAGTACTCTTGTCAAGATATAATTAACGGTCAGTTCCCGCATCCAGCAAAATCCGACCCCAAAGACCCGGGATGAGATGATCCCAACTAAAAACGCAAGTCTTCTTTGTATCTAAGAGCTAAATTATATTAGTAGTAAGTGCTAAATTGGTAAGAAGTTGTTTCGGCTTCTTCTCTCAAGGTTAGTCTGTGGGACTTTCTACATAACATTCAGTGAATTGATCTGGTTGTAGGACGATTGACTTATCATCATCTGCTCCTAAATGTTCGAAAATCATCGGAAATTATTGCTTTTATTTTACTCATCAAACCCTTAATAAGATCGCCTAGCACGAGATATGCCATCCCAGATTCTGATAATCCAGGTCTGCTTCATCTCTACAGAATGTTTGTCGCCTCCTGCAAACGACTTCGTCTGATGAAGAGCTCAGAAGCTGTTAATTTAGGTAAAACTAATATATATTCTATGTAAAAAGTTGCTTTATTTGTGCTATTTCCCGATTGTTGTGAATTTTGTTAAGTAATCAAATGTCATCTCAGCTCCAAGGGCTCCTCAGGGTGGCATGACCTAAACAAGAAGACAACGTTGCAGCACCATCTCTGATTCAATGGCATTTATGTACAGGGATTGTTTCTGGTCCTCCTGGCTTTTGCCCCCTTCTCTCAAGTGTTTGCTCCCTTTGTTCTTGGTGCTCATGGGAGTGATAGAGAGAAATAATGAAATTCTGTAGTCATTTGTTTTGAGTTGTGTAAGCTTGGAAAATACATTTATGTTATATTATTATGTGTATACCTTCACAGTTTGTGTTGTGTGATGAATAAGGAGCTCCTGGTGCGTTCATGGTCTTGAGACTTGAGAGGCTGATGCAGGTTTTCCCGAGTAAGATTAGTGAATGGTTTAGGGTTTAGCCCTGTTCTTTCCCAAACCTACATTTTGTATGCTCTGCTCTGTTATCTTTCTTGAAATCTCAATTTTCAACCTTCAAGGTTAGCAGGTTATTTCCATCACCAAAATCATGTAGGTTCGGTTCTTTTTTTTTTGGAATTGGAACCGCTTCATGTATCGGTTTCGTTCTGTTTTATTCGTTGTCTATAGCCAATTATATGGCCAAGTTACTGTAGCCTATTAGTTTATGTAGCCGTTCGTGTAGCCTAGTGTCCCAACGGTCATAAGGGGACAGGAGTAGTATATAAACTATGTACAGTCATTATTGATAATTAAGCATGATATTAATCTGATTCTCTCCTTAATATTCTGCCTCTCTCCCCCTAAGCTTCTCCTCTCTCTCCTCCGGTCTGCCCTCACCGGCAGCCTTCCCCCCTCCCGCCGTAACATTGGTGCTCTCGTTGAGATAACCTCTCCATGGAGAGGTCATCGTCCCCGATTGCGCTGATCATTGCCGATCAAACAACACCGGTCACATGGTCGGATCTTGATCGCCGTCATGCCATCTATATGGCCCAGAATTCATCAATTATAGATTCTATCAAGCACACTCAAGATACGTTTACACAAGAAATTCAAAATGTCCAGACGACCCTCACCGCCCACGCACAACAACAAATTTCGTTTCAAAAGACTCAAGAACAGCTGCAAGATTCACAAAAGGCGTTATATCAGGAATTCAAGGATTTACGTGGAGATCTGAAACAATTTATGATGACAGTGGCAGCAGCGAAACACCAAGATCCATCAGGATCATCGTTGGCTCAGAATTCTGATCATTTGGATACTTCTACATCGCACCCGGCGTCCTCGGACAGCCTCTTCCAGGCGCAGGCCTGCCCCGGTTCCGGGCCCCTATAATTACATTGTCAGATTCATCACAGCCAGGAATCTTAGGAGTTTTGCCAGCTACAATGCCACCCAGTTCCACTCCGATACTAAATAATTCGTTATCCACCCAACACATGCCAACATTATCAGCACCCATTACAAATCTGGCACCAGAGCCAGAATTTTCTGGATCCAAGAACGATTACTACAGCCATTTACCCGCGAAAATCGATTGTCCCACATTCACAACCGGCGACCCTACAAACTGGATATTCAAAATCGAGATGTTCTTCAAATATCATAAGGTAAACCCATTAGATTATGTTTTTATTGATTCAATGCATTTGGACAGGCCGGCATCCCAATGGTTTCAAGGCCTGCTGCGGAATGGTTTGTGCCCGGACTGGCATACTTTCAAGAATGCGATTCTGGACAGATTTGTACCATCAGATTATGAAGATCCTTTAGGTAAGCTTATGAAACTTACACAAATTACTACTGTTTCCGCTTACCAAGATGCTTTAGAAATATTAGCATGTCAAATAAATGAATTTTCACAAGACGTTTTAAAACGAAATTTTATTTCAGGCCTCAAACCACACATAAAACGAGAAGTAATTGCACACCATGCCGACACGTTATACGAAACTTTCAAATTGGCAAAACTTTTTGAGGACCAATATATCGAAGACCCACAGACATATAAACCAGGACCGCCACGAAACACTCATCAGACTCATTTCAACACTACTCATCCTAGTAAATTTCCAATTAAACGCTTATCCCCCACTGAATTACAAGCACGAAGAGAGCGCGGCCAATGTTTTACTTGTGATGAAAGATATTCCCCGGGACATAAATGTAAAAATATATCTTCCCTATTCATTTTAGAAGCCGAACAAGAGGAAAGTGTTGAACTTCATAATAACGACCTAGAAACAATACCTTCTCCAGACATTTTATAAGACCAAGCAGATAGTCCAGAAATAAGTATGAATGCGCTTATGGGAACTTTTCCATCGAAGTCATTAAGAGTTCAGGGCAAAATAGGACAGACAACGATACACATTTTTTTGGACAATGGGAGTACCCACAACTTTATTACAAAACGGGCAGCTCTTTTTCTTAAGTTGCCTATTGTGACAATCCCTCTTTTTCGGATACACGCGGGGAATGGAACCAATATGTTTTGTAAGGAACTTTGCCCTAGGGTAGCATTAATCATTCAAGAAATTAATTTCATTATTGATTTATATATTACTGACCTCCATGGGGCTGACATCATTTTAGGTTTTAACTGGTTGGAAACATTGAGTCCTGTTACCACAGATTACGCAAGGCGAGAAATGTTGTTTAATTACAATGGTAGACAATGTAAAATCAAGGGAGATCAAACATTAAATTCCGGATCAGTCTCTCCTTCTCAACTGAATAAATTGATGGCACAAGACTCCATCGAATCAATGTTACTATGCATGCAATATGATCCAATAGAATCTGAACCCCCTCATCAAGCCTCTTTCCTCCCTATTACTAATCATTTACAGTTACAAAATTTATTTGTCGAATTCCAAACCCTTTTTCAGAAGCCATCTGGATTACCACCAATAAGACACTTGGACCATAAAATCCCGTTGCTTGATGAAACTAAGATAGCTAAGGTCAAGCCTTATCGATACCCATATTTTCATAAGAATGAAATAGAACGCTTAATAGCCGAAATGTTAGATCAAGGTTTGATCCGCCCTAGTACATCCACTTTTAGTTCTCCCGTGTTACTAATCAAAAAGAAAGATGACAGCTGGCGATTTTGTGTGGATTATAGAGTCTTAAACTCTCTAACACTTAAGGATAGTTTTCCCATGCCAACAATCGATGAACTACTAGACGAATTATGTGGGGCACATTTTTTTTCCAAATTAGATCTTCAGTCCGGCTATCACCAAGTGCGGATGGACCCTAAAGATATACATAAAACAGCATTCCGCACTCATAATGGGTTCTACGAATTTCTCGTAATGCCTTTTGGCCTCTCCAACGCTCCGGCAACTTTTCAATCCTTAATGAACACCATTTTTAAACCCTACCTGCGTCGTTTTGTCGTAATTTTTTTTGATGGCATTCTTATTTACAGCAAAACGGCCCACGAGCACCTCTCCCACTTACGTTCAGTTTTCCAAATTCTCTCTGACCACAAATTAGCTATCAAAGCATCTAAATGTTCTTTTCTGACATCCTCCGTTGAATTCCTGGGACATATTATTTCGCCAGAAGGAGTCAGCCCAAACCCAGCCAAAATACAAGCAATTACGGAATGGCCAGTACCCACAACCCAAAAGCAACTTAGAGCGTTCTTAGGAATCGCAGGATATTATAGACGTTTTATCCGACAGTACGCAACCATCACAGCCCCATTAACGGACCTACTAACCAAAGATGGTTTTATTTGGACTGCCTCAGCAACACAAGCTTTCATTCACATCAAAACACTCCTTACTTCTGCTCCAATTTTATCTCTCCCCGATTTCTCTCTTCCATTCTTTATTGAATCAGACGCGTCTCTAGTTGGTATCGGAGCAGTTCTCTCTCAAAAGGGGCATCCTATAGAATATTTTAGTAAAAAACTAACTCCAAAAGACCAAGCTAAGTCAACATATCTTAGAGAGTTATTAGCGGTCGTCCGCCGTTAGCAAATGGCGTCATTACCTGATCGGATCATCATTCACTATTCTGACCGACCATCACACCTTGCATAATCTCAACTCTCAAATTATGACTATGCCTGAACAACAGAAATTTCTTTCTAAAATGTTAGGCTTTAACTATTCCATCCAATATCGACCCGGAAAAGACAACTCGGTAGTGGATGCTCTCTCACGAATCGAAGACCCTATCGAACATGCTGCTTCACATGGCATGCAAAACATTTCTTTCTCTTACACAAACCTATTCAATGATTTACCTTCTCTATATGATACTGATGTTTCAGCTTCGCCTCTGAGATAGGCTCATCCGGGTCCAGTGCCGAAATCTCAGCGCAAATGTTATTCATCTTCAAGAAGAAAGATGACACTGACAGGTCACCCTGAGTGGTCGTAGACAACTCATTCTCCAAGAATTGTAGCCGAGCTACATTCTTCTTATTGAGTAGACCATCCAAGGCCATCCGCTGATAGGCCGGGCGAACTACTCTACTTATCCGCAACTCCGAGGAAGAGACCAAGCCGCAAAGACCGCGACCTGCTGCTAACCCGCTGACTGAATCCGCGAACTGTTTCACACCAACGTTTCCGTTAGTCGTCTAGCCGCCTGGTGTTAGCCGCACAGCCTGCACAGAAACTTCATTAGTCGCAGCAGTTAGAAAATCTTAACCGCAAGTTTAAGTGCGAGCTCGTTCTTAATGTTCACTCCTGTTTAATGATGAGCCGAGGGGTCATATTTATAGGTGTGGGAAGGAGTGTCGTCACCACCTATACCGATAGGATAACCGCCCATCAACCTCTGCCGACTAACACCTAAATCCGCAAGGTGCGAATACCAACCAGCTCGCCAGATCGCACCAAGACCGCACCTGCCGGATAGACCACCAGTCCGCCAGTCCATGCGGATACCACTTTGTATCTGCCATTCTGCAGCCCGTGGCAAGACCAGCCAATACTGACGAATTCGGCGAATAGAAGGGCAGTCCGCGCTAGGCGAATTCGACAAGTTGCAAAGCAGGTCTCACAAGGCGAGCTCGGCGAGCTATGCAACAAGCTAGACCTTTCATCCCTAAACCAAGTCCAAAAAACCGGCGGTCACCAAAACAGACAACACCACCTGATACCTAGATCACGTTCTAATGAACAACCCCAGTCCGCAATCATCCATGCGAACTGCATCATCAGACCACGCGACCTCCAGGCAACCTGTCCGGGCAACAAAGCTTACTCCATGATCTAACATCCAGACCGCAAGCTTTGATTCATGCCGAACACCTGCAAGCTCCATAGAGTCCGCACAATCAACCAGCGAACTCTGATCCATCCCGCTCCAAGAAGGCACCAGCGACCTGGTGGAAAACCCCCCCAGTCCGCTTATCCGGCTTCCCCTTGGCGAATCAAAGAACCTGCCAACCACGCGACCTCCAACGAAGTCTTCCACAAACCGCAAATAACCTTTCTATCTGCCCGGTTTCTCCACAAGAGTGCTTGTTAATCCAGACCGCCAGAAACCACAGCCAAGCCGGCTGTCCGACTAGGCAACCCGTCAAAGCAATCCGCCTAGTCCGCTCGGTCTGCGGTCTGTGGGAACTGAACAATCTGTCCGCCCGACTTCCCAACTTCACAGTTCAATAATTTCAACAGTACTCTTGTCAAGATATAATTAACGGTCACTTCCCGCATCCAGCAAAATCCGACCCCAAAGACCCGGGATGAGATGATCCCAACTAAAAACGCAAGTCTTCTTTGTATCTAAGAGCTAAATTATATTAGTAGTAAGTGCTAAATTGGTAAGAAGTTGTTTCAGCTTCTTCTCTCAAGGTTAGTCTGTGGGACTTTCTACATAACAATCAGTGAATTGATCTGGTTGTAGGAGGATTGACTTATCATCATCTGCTCCTAAATGTTCGAAAATCATCGGAAATTATTGCTTTTATTTTACTCATCAAACCCTTAATAAGATCGTCTAGCACGAGATATGCCATCCCAGATTCTGATAATCCAGATCTGCTTCATCTCTACAGAATGTTTGTCGTCTCCTGCAAACGACTTCGTCTGATGAAGAGCTCAGAAGCTTTTAATTTAGGTAAAACTAATATATATTTTATGTAAAAAGTTGCTTTATTTGTGCTATTTCCCGATTGTTGTGAATTTTGTTAAGTAATCAAATGTCATCTCAGCTCCAAGGGCTCCTCAGGGTGGCATGACCTAAACAAGAAGACAACGTTGCAGCACCATCTCTGATTCAATGGCATTTATGTACAGGGATTGTTTCTGGTCCTCCAGTCTTTTGCCCCCTTCTCTCAAGTGTTTGCTCCCTTTGTTCTTGGTGCTCATGGGAGTGATAGAGAGAAATAATGAAATTCTGTAGTCATTTGTTTTGAGTTGTGTAAGCTTGGAAAATACATTTATGTTATATTATTATGTGTATACCTTCACAGTTTGTGTTGTGTGATGAATAAGGAGCTCCTGGTGCGTTCATGGTCTTGAGAGGCTGATGCAGGTTTTCCCGAGTAAGAATAGTGAATGGATTAGGGTTTAGCCCTGTTCTTTCCCAAACCTACATTTTGTATGCTCTGCTCTGTTATCTTTCTTGAAATCTCAATTTTCAACCTTCAAGGTTAGCAGGTTATTTCCATCACCAAAATCATGTAGGTTCGGTTCTTATTTTTTGGAATTGGAACCGCTTCATGTATCGGTTTCCGTTCTGTTTTATTCGTTGTCTTACATTATGTTATTCATTAGTGATATTACAGGGTTGAATAGCAAGTAGAAAGTTAATGATAATAATAAAAAAATTGATTATAGATCTTACTACATCGATTTTGAATTATTAGTTGAATAGCAAATTGTAAGTTAATGATAATAAAAAAGTTTGATTATAGATCTTACTACATCGAATTTGAATTACTCTATTAATCATATAAGAATATTATATTTACATGCTAAATAAAAATCAATACTTATTATTGTTAATTTTAAGCAAGTTTAAGGTAGTATTATTTTGCTAAGATTCAACGTTTTTTTAAATTTTATATAAAAAATATTAATATTGAAGTCTTTATTTTTGCAATCATAATAAACAATATTATATATATATCTATTCTATACTATCTTAAAAAGATATATGGTGGTCTGCCAATAGCGTGAGTTCGAAAATAGGGGAAAAAACAAGGGCCGTCGGATTCGAGTATTTGGATCCAGAGCCGTTAGATCGTGGGCTGCGAATAACACAACTGGTCTGCCAATAACATAATACCCAAAAAAATTGAAACCTTCTCTCTCCTGTTTCCCGATCCCAACTTCCGCGTCCCCCCCCATTCTCACGGCCACCCCCACCGCCGGCGGCGGAGCCGCCGGCGGCCTGACCGGCGGCCACCGGCATGTTCGCCGGGCGAAGGCGAGCCTGCCGGCGGTGGTCCGGTGGCGCTCCGGCGGGGCCACCGCCGGCGGTGGCCCTGACCGTGAGGCAGAATCTGGGCCTCACGGTCAGGGCCACCGCCGGCGGTGGCCCCGCCGGAGCGCCACCGGACCACCGCCGGCAGGCTCGCCTTCGCCCGGCGAACCTGCCGGTCAGGCCGCCGGCGGTAGGGGAGGCCGTGAATTCGCGGGGGGGGGGGGGGGGGGGGGGGGTTTAGTTTTTTTTTTATAAAAATTAAACTATTAATATTATAAAAATCTAAAAATTAAATTTATTAATATATAAAATATTTTATAAATGTAAATTTAAATTAATATAAAAATTAAAATTGGGCGGGCGGAGCCCGCCGGGAGGGGGGTGCAGGCGGAGCCTGCCGGGGGTGGTGGGGCGGGCGAAGCCCGCCGTCGGCGGCCAGGTACTGTGGCGCGTAGCCATCGGGCCGGAGGCCCGTGCCTGCGACTCGTATATATATATATATATATATATATATATATATATATATATATATATATATATATATATATATATATATAAAGTATTAGTTATTTATCATTAATCATAGGTAAATATTAATTGCTATCAATGTTTCCAATTAATTGTCAACAATTTGATTTTTGGGTCGTTTCTGGGATGCTTTACCCTTGGAAATGAATGGAATCGGGGTTTCAAATTTTTGCAACAAGAAACGAACCAAGAACCATTAAAATTGATCCAATCGTCTCTTCTTCCATACCCGTGGGCTCAATGGGCGGGATCAATCGTCTCTTCTATCATACCCGTAGCCTCAATGGGTGTTTATTAGCTAGAGTCCGAATCACTTCAGCTTTTTTCACCAACCTTGGCACCATTTTGGTGCAATTTTAAGCGCTGAGTGTCTTCAGAATGCTCTTTGTAATGTTTCCATTTCCATTGGGCTTTCTTCTTCAATGGAACGCTGAGTGTAAAATAGGGTTTAGGCCATGTTGAAATGTGCACATTTTTTGGGCAGATTGCACCCACAATGTTTCAAAAGTGATGGAGTCTTTTGTTGCATTAGTGTTTTTGTGTCACTATTAAATTCAACAAATCGTTTTCGCTAATCATAAATGTCTATTCGCAGATCAAAATTTTCATGTTTATAAATTATTATATGCAGATCAACTTTAACTTGAACAATTGATGTGTTATTCTTCTAAGCAACACCCAACAACGAAAGAACTTCTCCAATAACCTTTTGAGTCTATGCTGACGATTCTATTCCAACAAATTTACATGAATTTCACAATTTTGACTTGAATTTCTTCATTTTGACGTGAATTTTATCATTTTGACATGAAGTCCACCTTTTTTTGTCTCTGGTATTGGCTCAAAAGGTTGACAAAGATATTCCTTCATTTCCGAGCACTACTCGTGAGAAGAATATATTTATTGTTAAAGTTTAAACTTTGTCTGCGAATAGTAATTTATAAATATGAAAAAATTGATCTGTGGATAGACATTTAGTATTTGCGAATAATAACGGCCTAAATTGATCGTGTAATTTTAAGGCTTTGTTGGTTTTGACGGTGGCAGTGGCAAATGGAGATGTGATAGTGAAGGTGTGAGAATGAAGATGTGAGAATAAAGCTATGAGAAATGAAGAAATATGTTTGATAAATCACCATTTATAGATCTCTATGAGATTGAAAAATGAATTAAACAATTTGTAAAACAGTGGTAACGTTTTTGCTACATTGCATTAACAAAAAGAAACATCTACACAAACATGAAAAAGTATAAGATGGACATACATACCACATTACATTATAAATCAACAAAAACAAATTGTAGAAAAATGCAATAATAAAATTTTGTAAATGTTTTTAAATATAAACGCGGTCTCGTAAGTTAATACAAAAAATATGTTAAATTTTTTAGTTACTTGTTAGTATTATGTAAGTGGTCAGCAATTGCATTCCGTAATGCATATATTTCTGTTGTGCCAACACCAACACTCCTACTTGGAGGCACATCAGTTATTCCATGTCGACCTACTCTAACTTCATTAGCCTTTAGGTATACTAAATTTTCATCCACATTGTTGAAACCAAGAACTTGGTCTCTGTGGAGTTCGGGGTCCCTGAAAGGGGTGACCTCACACCTACTACACTCGAGAGAACGTCACGGACCGAAGACTTAGGAGACTATGAACAGACCCTCGGCTCTAGCGCGGAGGTCCCACCTCACACCCGGAAGGCTGCCTGAGCACTTCCCCTCCCTAGCCAATGCTCGAGCTAGGGTGCCTTGGAGGAGCTCTCTCCACTCTACCAAGAAGAAGAAGCTAAGGGAGGAGGAGACCAAAAAGAAGGATCCTCTCCAAGGCACCCAAGGGGGTCTATTTATAGTTTTCCAAAAGTCCTGGGCCAGAAATGACCAAAATACCCATACGGCCAAAAGGCCTCGGGCCAATAGGAAACTGCCACGCCGGGGGGTAAAGGGGTAACTCCTTCCCAGGACAAGAAGGTTGGGCGAGCTGGCGGCCTGCGAGCTGGGCGGCCTGCGAGCTGGGCGGCCTGCGAGCTGGGGCGGCCTGCGAGCTGAGGACAACTTGGGCGAGACGGCGGCCTGGGCGGCTTGCGGCCTGGCTGAGGCGAGCTGCGGCGGTCTGCGAGCTGAGGCGGCCTTCGAGCTGGGCGGCCTGCGAGCTGGGCGGCCTGCGAGCTGGCCAACTTTGGCGAGACGGCGTCCTGGGTGAGGCGGCGGCAAGGCAAGCTGCGGCGGTCTGCGAGCTGAGGCGGCCTGCGAGCTGGGCGGCCTGCGAGCTGGCCAACTTTGGCGAGACGGCGGCCTGGGCGAGGCGGCGGCAAGGCAAGCTGCGGCGGCCTGCGTGCTGAGGTGGCCTGCGGCCTGGCCTAGGCGGCCTGAGAGCCGAGGACAAGGTGGGCTGCGGCGGCCTGCGGGCTGAGGCGGCCTGCGGCCTGGCCTAGGCGGCCTGGGAGCCGAGGACAAGGTGGGCTGCGGCGGCCTGCGGGCTGAGGCGGCCTGCGGCCTGGCCTAGGCGGCCTGGGAGCCGAGGATAAGGTGGGCTGCGGCAGCTTGCGGGCTGAGGCGGCCTGCGGCCTGGCCTAGGCGGCCTGGGAGCCGAGGACAAGGTGGGCTGCGGCGGCCTTCGAGCTGAGGCGGCCTGCGGCCTGGCCTAGGCGGCCTGGGAGCCGAGGACAAGGTGGGCTGCGGCGGCCTGCGAGCTGAGGCGGCCTGCGGCCTGGCTAAGGCGGCCTTGGGCGGCTTGCGGCCTGGCTGAGGCGGCCTGGGCGGCTTGTCAAAAGCGCCTTGGGGGGAGAAATATTTTCTCCCCCTACTAGTATGTTCTACATGTTCACCAAAAATTGGCCCCTAGGAGTGCAAAACTCCCAAAAAGCTTAAAAACTTGCTTACCTTGTTTTGGGGCCCAATCTTCGCGAATACGGGGTTGTACACAATCCCCGCTCTTTTCGAGGTTGGCACAAGCTCGGAAAGAAACATCCAACCCAACGTATTCGCGGAGTGTAACTTCCCCTCGGGGTCAACCTGCCATGCCAGCTATGGGAGCCTGGGTGGCGAGACGGCCTCGGGGTAAGGGACTTGGGCTACCACGAGAGATCAACCTACCCAGCCAGTTAGTGGGAGCCTGGCGGCGGAATCGATCTCGGAGCTAAGGGACTTAGCCTTCACGAGAGATCAACCTGCCCTGCCAGTTAGTGAGAGCCTGGCAGCGGAATCCATCTCGTAGCTAAGGGACTTAGCCTCCACGAGAGATCAACCTGCCCTGCCAGCTAGTGAGAGCCTGGCAGCGGAATCCATCTCGGAGCTAAGGGACTTAGCCTTCTCGATAGATCAACCTGCCCTGCCAGCTAGTGAGAGCCTGGCAGCGGAATCCATCTCGGAGCTAAGGGACTTAGACTCCACGAGAGATCAACCTGCCCTGCCAGCTAGTGAGAGCCTGGCAGCGGAATCCATCTCGGAGCTAAGGGACTTAGCCTCCACGAGAGATCAACCTGCCCTGCCAGCTAGCGAGAGCCTGACAGCGGAATCCATCTCGGAGCTAAGGGACTTAGCCTCCACGAGAGATCAACCTGCCCTGCCAGCTAGCGAGAGCCTGACAGCGGAATCCATCTCGGAGCTAGGGGACTTAGCCTCCACGAGAGATCAACCTGCCCTGCCAGCTAGTGAGAGCCTGGCAGCGGAATCCATCTCGGAGCTAAGGGACTTAGCCTCCTCGAGAGATCAACCTGCCCTGTCAGCTAGTGAGAGCCTGGCAGCGGAATCCATCTCGGAGCTAAGGGACTTAGCCTCCACGAGAGATCAACCTGCCCTGCCAGCTAGTGAGAGCCTGGCAGCGGAATCCATCTCGGAGCTAAGGGACTTAGCCTCCACGAGAGATCAACCTGCCCTGCCAGCTAGTGAGAGCCTGGCAGCGGAATCCATCTCGGAGCTAAGGGACTTAGCCTCCACGAGAGATCAACCTGCCCTGCCAGCTAGCGAGAGCCTGGCAGCGGAATCCATCTCGGAGCTAAGGGACTTAGACTCCACGAGAGATCAACCTGCCCTGCCAGCTAGTGAGAGCCTGGCAGCGGAATCCATCTCGGAGCTAAGGGACTTAGCCTCCACGAGAGATCAACCTGCCCTGCCAGCTAGTGAGAGCCTGACAGCGGAATCCATCTCGGAGCTAAGGGACTTTTCATGGACCACAAATATTTTTCGGTGGTTTCTACCATTAATCATAGCTAATACAACGCAAGCCAAGTTCATTACAAAAAAGATGATTCACTTCTCTCTTACCTCCCTCTTCCCCCGTGAATCATCCGATCCTTCCCCGGGTGCCCACATCAACCCTGTCCTCACATCTCTCCTCTGCTGCCTCAGGTCGGACTTCTTCAATCCGCACCGGGTCTTGCGCTTGTTGAGGCTGATGAGGTTGCGGTGCTGGAGCTCTTGTCCTTCTCAACTCCAGAAAATTGGGGCAAGTAGATGTTGCGTGGCCTTCCTCTTGGTGGAACTCACAGTAGGGTAACTCTATTCTGACTCTTCTCCTTCCCGTGCGGTTCCTCCTCTCCCTTCGACCAATTTCCATCGCTTGCTATGGCGGGGGTAGGAGTTGCCTAGGGGCTTGCCTTTGGAAGTTGAACCTCCCTCGGCCTTCATGAAAATCCCCCCCACCCTGGTTGTGACCTCTTCCTGGACCCTGAATGGGTCCTCCCTGCTGCCTCCAACCTGGTTCTAGACCCTCCTGTCCCTGGAACCCCTGAGCTCTCTGATCCTCTCTTCTTCTTCCTTCCTGATGCCTTGCGCCTCCTTGTTCCTTCGACTCCACCTCTGTTAGCCTTGCCAATTTTTTGACAAATGTCGGGTTGGCTGCCTCCATGGCTATCTCCTCAGCAGCCCTCTCCATCAGCTCCTCGAAGGAAAGGGGGGCCTTCCGGGTCAAGCCCATCTTGAAGAAGCCCTCCTTCAGCCCAACAGTGAAGGCCATCTGGAGAGCATACCCTGGCATCTCCTGGACCTCCAGGATCTCCTCTTGGAACCTGTCAACGTAACGGGCCAGCGGCTCCTCGGCCCCCTGCCTTATTAGGAAGATGGACTCGGGGCTCCTCTTCCGCTTCTTGGAGGTGGAGAAGCGAAGCTAGAAGCTCCGGCTCAAGTCCTCGAACCCATAGATTGACCTAGGAGGGAGTTGATGGAACCAGTTCTTTGCCTTCTCCTTTAACGTGATCGCAAAGAGGCGACACTTGAAGGCATCTGTCATCGGCCTGATGGAGACCGCATCCTCGAACCAGTGCAAGTGTTGGACGGGATCATCCTTCCCGGAATAGTAAGCCATGTCTGGCTCTCTGAACCCCTCGGGAACGGGAGCTGAGATGATCAGCTCGCTGAAGGGTGACCCCCTAAGGGGTGGTCTCGCCACTTCTACTCGCGCGGCCTGCTCGCCTGGGAGGTTGGTACTCGCCGGGCTGGAGAACAGCTCCCGGCCGGTGAGGTCTCGCTCGACCCCATCTCTCATCCTCTCCTTCCCTGGCCTTCTTCCTGGTGCACTTCCTTCTCCCCCTGCTGGGGTCATCCCGCCTAGACCCCTGGGAGTCGACTCGTCGAGGGGGGGAGCTAACTCCTGGGGGGTCGGGGTGGAGCTGCCACCCTGAGGAGCAATGCTTCGCAGCATCTCCATGATGCCCTGGATGGAGACCATGAACTCTTGCCTCCCCATGAAGGGTCCTGGGGTGGGGAGCTCGCCGAGATCATCACTACCTCCTTGGCCTCCCGTCATGACACTCTCTCGGGATCTTCTGTGCTGGTCACTCTCCACGCTCACCGCACCAAAGTGTTGAAACCAAGAACTTGGTCTCTGTGGAGTTCGGGGTCCCTGAAAGGGGTGACCTCACACCTACTACACTCGAGAGAACGTCACGGACCGGAGACTTAGGAGACTATGAACAGACCCTCGGCTCTAGCGCGGAGGTCCCACCTCACACCCGGAAGGCTGCCTGAGCACTTCCCCTCCCTAGCCAATGCTCGAGCTAGGGTGCCTTGGAGGAGCTCTCTCCACTCTACCAAGAAGAAGAAGCTAAGGGAGGAGGAGGCCAAAAAGAAGGATCCTCTCCAAGGCACCCAAGGGGGTCTATTTATAGTTTTCCAAAAGTCCTGGGCCAAAAATGACCAAAATACCCCTACGACAAAAAGGCCTCGGGCCAATAGGAAACTGCCACGCCGGGGGGTAAAGGGGTAACTCCCTCCCAGGGCAAGAAGGCTGGGCGAGCTGGCGGCCTGCGAGCTGGGCGGCCTGCGAGCTGGGCGGCCTGCGAGCTGGGGCGGCCTGCGAGCTGAGGACAACTTGGGCGAGACGGCGGCCTGGGCGGCTTTCGGCCTGGCTGAGGCGAGCTGCGGCGGTCTGCGAGCTGAGGCGGCCTGCGAGCTGGGCGGCCTGCGAGCTGGGCGGCCTGCGAGCTGGCCAACTTTGGCGAGACGACGGCCTGGGCGAGGCGGCGGCAAGGCAAGCTGCGGCGGTCTGCGAGCTGAGGCGGCCTGCGAGCTGGGCGGCCTGCGAGCTGGCCAACTTTGGCGAGACGGCGGCCTGGGCGAGGCGGCGGCAAGGCAAGCTGCGGCGGCCTGCGGGCTGAGGTGGCCTGCGGCCTGGCCTAGGCGGCCTGGGAGCCGAGGACAAGGTGGGCTGCGGCGGCCTGCGGGCTGAGGCGGCCTGCGGCCTGGCCTAGGCGGCCTGGGAGCCGAGGACAAGGTGGGCTGCGGCGGCCTGCGGGCTGAGGCGGCCTGCGGCCTGGCCTAGGCGGCCTGGGAGCCGAGGACAAGGTGGGCTGCGGCGGCCTGCGGGCTGAGGCGGCCTGCGGCCTGGCCTAGGCGGCCTGGGAGCCGAGGACAAGGTGGGCTGCGGCGGCCTTCGAGCTGAGGCGGCCTGCGGCCTGGCCTAGGCGGCCTGGGAGCCGAGGACAAGGTGGGCTGCGGCGGCCTGCGAGCTGAGGCGGCCTGCGGCCTGGCTAAGGCGGCCTGGGCGGCTTGCGGCCTGGCTGAGGCGGCCTGGGCGGCTTGTCAAAAGCGCCTTGGGGGGAGAAATATTTTCTCCTCCTACTAGTATGTTCTACATGTTCACCAAAAATTGGCCCCTAGGAGTGCAAAACTCCCAAAAAGCTTAAAAACTTGCTTACCTTGTTTTGGGGCCCAATCTTCGCGAATACGGGGTTGTACACACATCACATGCCCTAAAATCAAGATCTGTATTTGATGAATATCTGAAGATGAAATTATGAACCGTCATTATAGCCATAATAATATCATGTTGTCTATCAAAACTTTATCGCGGCATATCCCATGGGATTGCCCACTTCTTATTTCACACGCCAAATGTGCGCTCTCTGACACTACACAAAAAATGAATATACTTGGTTGAACTTTTCTTGACGCCCACATATTAGATGATTGCTACTTGAGAAGTCTGTTAAATGTTACCATGATTTTGGGTATGACTTTAGAATTTCTCTTTCCAGAAAATAGCCGACATCAATCAATTAGTATTTGAGTACACACATAATAACATAAGTTAAAGCAAGTTTATTACTCAGTAAAATGCAGTGATAACGTACAAAAAATTATTTTTAAATTACCCACAAATGGCAGAGGAAAGTTCCAGCAAGGGTTTCTTGTGAACTTTTTAAAAATCTGACTATCATGCGCAGGACCCTCCATCCGACCATGAATAATGTGAAACACATGTTGAAATCACATGCAACCATAAAATATTGGGTTGACACCACATGACAAACAATATATCAAACTTTATTTTCTGGAAAAATTCAAGCATCGACGTATGTTACATCTATTGCACCAATATAATCTTTAAAATATGATATGTAACGAGAATCATGCAATATCTGTGACAAAACATTTATAAATTCTCTGACAGTTGCATCTATGATTTTTATCGACATGTTCACTAACACATCGAGACCTCTAGAAACAAATCTGCTAATAGTCTCTGTCGAATGCTAAAAATCATTTTGACACTTGTCGTGCTGTTTAATTATGTGTTATCACATACATGATAATTGCAAGCACCTTATGTAGAGTAGTTCTGCTGGAGCCATGCAACCCATGCTCTCCAACATGTAAACTCAATAGATCAATAAATACATCTTTAGACATTCTTAACATATTATGTAATCTACCTGAGTGTCCATTCAAAAGTTCTCTTAACCATTTATCACCTGCATTTAATTGTTGATGTCATGCATGACACTCAAAATTGATATAACGTGTTAAACTCGTCTGTCAAACAAATTGTAAAATTTGGAAGCATCAAGTAGTAGGTATATTCATGAAGATTTATCGTTCTATTCATATTTTCTTCAGGTTGATCAGTCAAGTATTCAATAGTTTCATCAACCAGGAATTCATCATTTTGATCACCCATAATAATAACTGCACACAGAAAAATATGCTCAATAATTTAGGCATATGAAATACATAAAATACATACTACAAAAATTCAAGCATATAGAATACATAAGATATATACTACAAAATAGACTCCACCTCCTCGTCATCATCCATAACCCGCTCATCTATCGTTGAAGAGTGACGCTTCCCTAAATTCGGTGCCCAACAATGTCCTAAGTCTACCGCTTCACTAAACATCGTATCTAATTTCTCCTCCAACTCCGGAGTGATTCTACCATAGTGGAATTTTTTTTAGCATTGGGCACAATCTGGAGAATAATAAATATATGATTTGTTAACGCATACAAGTTAAGGAATTGAATGTTAAATGAACTAAGATGGAGAAGTTTTTGTTGGAGCTTGCGACGCCATTACAGGGGGGGGGGGGGGGGGGGGATAAAAGTTTTTAAATAATATTCCACTTAAGGAAGAGAATTAGATAAATTTTGATTTTCTGTTCCTATCTCCAGTAGTATCGACACCGCCTAGGCGCCAGGCGTTAGCACAAAAAATTTCTCTTTCTTTTAAACTGGGAATAAAAAGATTGTAGACATGCAAAGAGAGAAAAATAATAATTTATTGAAGAAGTTATAATTATAAAACTGTGATCCCAATCACGCTTGGGATTGATGCGACAAAAAAAATTCTTTTCCTTTTCTATACCAACACTTCTCCCAAGGACCGGTTGTTTCTAGCATATCTCTCCCAGATATGGCCTCGAACCGCCCCTAAATCTAACCTAGACCTAGTCTCCACAACATGCGGCGAATTGCAAAATTCTCTCAGGAAACCGACGTCCACACCGAACGATTTTTTTCCCCCGAGTCTCGCAAGACTCAGTTGCCCCTACCAGCGGCGAATTTACAACACTCAAAAAATTAAAGAAAATACAACAATAATAAAGAAATCCTTCAATATGATGGACTCAATGAAGAATATGCATGATTGATCTTTCTTTGAGTATGTGGCCTTCACAAGTGTTGAGAGAAGCTCTTTTACACCAAGGAGGAGGCTCTCACAAAAGTATAGGAGTTTTGGCTTCAGTCGTGATCTCCGTCTCTTGTGTCTCTCTTCATATATCTAAAAGGAGGAGGTCTACTCTTTTTATAGGCACGGGAGCTAATGCCAGCAATAGCCCTACTGCCCGATAATAGCAACTTTAAGATACTTTTTTGCATTTGGAAATTAGCAATTTAGGCAGTCTTTCCTGCTATGGTCACCAGCCATTTTAGGCAACTTCTTATCATCATTTTAGTCATTTTTTTGATCTTTGCAAATCATCATTTTGACAACTTTTTCTTCCAAAAATGGACTTTCCAAAAGGTACCGCCTGACATTAGCGACAACACTTTCCCTTTTAGCAGCATCCTTCCAAGTCTGGCAGACTTTCCTTTCTTGAGAGATTTCCTTTTCCGTCACAGGAACTAGCGCGAGCGATCGTGTTATTGCCCGGTGATAGCAATTGATGTGCCGCATATCTTTCCTTATTTGTCGGATTGTTAGTGCTAGCGCCAGCGGTGAATAAGAGTTTTTAAATAATATTCGACTTAAGGAAGAGAATTAGATAGATTCTGATTTTCTATTCCTATCTCCAGCAGTATCGATACAGCCTAGGCGCCAGGCGTTAGTAAAAAAAATTTCTCTTTCTTTTAAACTTGGAATAAAAAGATTGTAGACATGCAAAGAGAGAAAAATAATATTTTATTGTAGAAGTTATAATTACAAAATTGTGATCTCAATCACGCTTGGGATTGATGCGATAATAAAAATTCTTTGCCTTCTCTATACCAACACTTCTCCCAAGGACCGGTTGGTTATAGCATATCTCTCCCAGATAAGGACTCGAACTGCCCCTAAATCTAACCTAGACCTAGTGTCCACAACACGCGGCGAATAAGCAAAATTCTCTCAGGAAACCGACGTCCACACCGAATGATGTTTTCCCCCGAGTCTTGCAAGACTCAGTTGCCCCTACCAGCGACGAATTTACAACACTCAAAAAAACAAAGAAAATACAACAATAATAAAGAACTCCTTCAATATGATGGACTCAACGGAGAATATGTGTGATTGATTTTTCTTCGAGTCTGTGTCCTTCACAAGTGTTGAGAGAAGATCTTTGACACCAAGGAGGAGGCTCACACAAAAGTATAGGAGTTCTGGCTTCAGTCGTGATCTCCGTCTCTTGTGTCTCTCTTCATATATCTAAAAGGAGGTCTACTCTTTTTATAGGAACGGGAGCTAACACCAACAATAGCCCTACTGCTCGATGATAGCTACTTTAAAAAACGTTTTTGCCTTTGGAAATTAGCAATTTAGGCAGCCTTTCCTGCTTTGGTCACCAGCCATTTTAGGCAACTTCTTATCATCATTTTAGGCAACTTTTTGATCTTTGGAAATCATCATTTTTGATAACTTTTTCTTCCAAAAATGTACTTTCCAAAAGGTACTGCCTAGTGTTAGCGGTAGTACTTTCCTTTTTTAGCAGCATCCCTCCAAGTCTGGCGGACTTTCCTTTCTTAAGAGATTTCCTTTTCCGTCACTGGAACTAGCGCGAGCGATAGTGTTATTGCCCGGTGATAGCACTTGATGTGTCGTATATCTTTCCTTATTTGTTGGATTGTCAGTGCTAGCGCCAGCAGTTTCGATACTGCCTGTGGTAGCAATAAAAATTGTGCCATCTTTATCTTTTTGACTTGTCTTCCAAGGGGTACTTAACCTATAGTTCTTGCGCACTATAAACACACAACAAGAATAATCAAATATAATATGAGATTTGTCATCTCAAACCAGGAGTTGCAAAATGCATGTTCAAAAAAATTCCCCCTTTTGATAATAACAAATCCTTTATGAAGAAATATAACATGAAAAGAAAGTGTTTGTGTTTATAATATTGATAAGTGTTATGTACGTACTCACCTTAGATGGATACTCCCCCTACATAGATGCTTAATAGTTTGTACTTCCCCTAAATGATATATTTCTTTCATTTTATTCTCTCCGTTTAGTATTGTCAAAAGGGGGAGGGGTTGAATGTTTTGGCAATGTCACGATATCACTAGTTGATAAATATATGGTACTACTTGTTAATTAATGTGACATGATCGAGCTTTAAGTAGCAATGTAAAGAATTTTTTTGAAAGAAAAAACATCATTGTGCAAATTCAAGCATGCATAAAATCAGAGTTATAGTTTATAAAAGTGAAGTTTATGAATTATGAACCAAGAGTTTGTATAACAACAAAATTTTCAAAGCATGATCCAATTTTGTCGAAACAAAATAGGAATTTATAATGTTAAGAAATTTGCAAGTTAAATATACTTGAAAAAATGTAGAGATCATGGATTGATATCTAATGCATTTACTAAAGATTATAGAGAACATGTATATGTGTGCATTAGGGTCCAATTATCATGAATAAAAGTGTTATGCAAGATAATGATGTGTACGAGATAATGTTTTGATAAATCATATAAGTGAGTGAATCGAAAACACATGAAATGTATAACGAAATACACTTGAGATTAAATTACATAAATAATTTAACTTTCACACAAATTCAATGCACATAAATAGCAAATACAAATCCCAAGGTGCTTTGCACACACAATTTTTATGAAGACTTATCAGGGAGCAAAATAATGTTTGAGGGATCACATTTATTTTATTTTATTTTGTGATTTAGTGCACAAAAGTGGTAATTGTTTGTTTGCTACAAGACACTTTAAAATTCTTTTTCCAAAGTGCTCAACCCTATAATATTTTTAAAACTTATCAGGAGGGAGAGTAGTGTTTGGTGTGAGCTTTCCTTGTCAGATTTATTAGAGTTTTGCACTGTTGACTAAGGGCTCCAAATTCATTTGTTACACAAACAATAACATTTTATATTTATTTTTTAAACACTTCAAAATAACGGAGTGCATGAACAAAAAAATTGCATTAAACAAATTCAAAGGTGTATATGTAATTTATTTATGTATTTTAATGTATAAAGATATTACACTACAAAATCATGAAAGTTTAAGATTGTCGACGCTTGTAGGATATCAAAAGTTTGTATGTGAAATACTCATTATCAAACATAAAATAGTACTCATACTTAGAAGCATGCTAAACATGTTCCTACACAAGTGCGCTATAATAGATTTGATTGCATTTGAAAAGATATTTTTCAAAGCATGATAACAACAGTGTTTGAAGGAACTTGAAACGAAAATAAAATATTATAATCGATCTAGAAAAGATAAAATGTAATAATCAATTTTTTTTGCAATTATAGTGAAGCAGTTTTTTTTTTGTAATTTTGGGATATATATAGTAAAAATGAAAGAGCAAATGAAAGCATATTTTTGTATTTCTATGTTTTTCAAATTTTGTAGATTTTTAAAAAGTTATAAAGGAAGTACATAAATTTGATTTTTTTTAAAAATGTTATATATATTTTTTGTAAATTTTCTAGCAAGACATAACTAGTAAAAAAAACAGAAACACTGAAAAATAATAAGGAAAAAAAATCAAATTTTTATACTAGCGCCAGCGTTAGCGATAATGCCTGGGGGTAGTAACAGGGATTTAGTTTTTTAGTTAAAATTTATATTTTTCAAGATTTTTGCATTCGATTTTTCATGTTTTTGATTTTGCAATATAAGACATGTCTATTATAGTACAAAAATAAAAAAACACACAAAATTGCGAATTTAATTTGAGATATCCAAAACTCCTAATTCTAGTCTAAGCATAGTGAATCGTTTATCTAGAAGGGATTTGGTAAATATATCTGCTAGTTGTGACTCAGTCCCTATGAAGTTAACATGAACATGCTCCTTTTTAATATGATCCCTGATGAAGTGATGACGCACACCTATGTGTTTAGATCTAGAGTAATGCATAGGGTTGTTCGTTAAATCTATAGTGCTTTTGTTGTCACATTTGAGTTCTACATTGGTCAGATGAATCTTCTAGAGTTTGGGCCATCCACAAGGCTTATGCACAACAATTTCCTAGTGCGATATATTCAGCCTCAGTAGTGGAGAGGGCAACGGAATTCAATTTCCTGCTCGACCATGCTATAAATGAATGACCTAAAAATGACACGTCCCACAAGTACTTTTCCTATCTAACGTACAACCAACATAATCAGAATCAGAATAGTCGTGTAAAACAAAGGAATCATTATATGGATACCATAATACTAATCTAGATGTGCCAATTAAATATCTAAAAATTTGTTTCACCGCTTTTAAATGAGATTCTTTTGGATTAGCATGAAATCTAGCGCATATGCATACAGTAAACATAATGTCGGGTCAAGATGCACTAAGGTATAATAGAGATCCTATCATTCCTCTATATAAAGTTTGGTCTATTGAAATCCCAGCTTCATCTTTGCCTAATTTTAGTGATGCACTCATTGGTGTACATGCTTGTTTTAAGGTTTCAGATCCAAAACATTTTGGCAAATCATTGATATATTTACTTTAGCTAATGAAAATTCCATCATTTCTTTGGGTGATTTGAAAACCTAAAAACTATGTTAATTCGCCAGCCAAGGTCACCTCAAAATTCATTTTGCATTACTAATATTACATCGTTAATGTTGAAGCCAAAATTTGACCTCAACGAAAGTTCGAAATCAGGGGCGTAGCCAACACATACTTATCCCCAACTCTGACCTCTGACTGGTTGTGAATGACCAGAAACAGACCCAAAGCCTCAGCAGTGAGGTCCCACCTCTTACCCGGAAGATCTCTGAGAGCTTCCCCTCCAAAGCCAAAAGCTGGGCTTGGAGCTCCTCAAAAAGCACAGGAAACCCTTTTAAAGTCCCGGGAAAAAAAGTACCTTCTGAAGAACCCCTATTAGTCTATTTATAGGCCTCTGAATTTGAACTGCCAATAACCAAACTGAACCGACCTGAAATTACCAAAATACCCTTGGTTGGATCTGCCAACAGCCAAACTCTACGGTTCTGAAGGGTTATATGCAGGCCATCAAGGGCAAAAGTGTAAAATCAACTGGGGCTAAAAAGGTGAACCACCTTCCAACTGAACTGGTTCCTGACCAATCACTGAACCGATGCTCGATGAGAGCACCACCTCGCGGGCGAGAGCTCCTACCCATGGGGCTCGTCTCGCCTAGTGGATTGGCCCTCGCCTCGCGACTGGTCCTCTCTCTTGGTCCGTCTCGCCTAGAAAGGCTCTCGCTTGATCCGCTGTGCCCCTCTCGCTCGAACTGCTGGGCCCCTCTCTCCTAGCGAGCCGGCCTTGGCCCGACGAGGTGCCCTTTTCCTGGGACCCACTCGCCCAGCAAGTAGGCTCTGTCAAAGAGCCCACCTCACCTTACCTTCACCTCTCTTCGAGCCCGAACTATTCCTGCGAGCCCGAGGTTGTACACAATTCCCGCTCTTTTCGAGGTTGTTTCAAGCTTGGAAAGAAAGTCTAACCGAGGCTCGTGTCATTAAAGCGTATTTATGGGCATATTTATGAGGGAATCTTTGGTGACGTCCTCCACCGGAGCCTATAAATATAGGATTCCTACTCCGTATAAATGATGCCCCCTTTCATGCTTCCTTCTTCCTTGGCTTTGTTACAATCATGTCTCACAGCTAAAGTTTCCGCAAGCGCCTTGCGATGGTGCACAAGAAGTATAAGGACAACGTGGCCGCTCTGACCACGGCTCTGGTTCACTCCCCACCCACCTTACCGTCATCATCGCCTCGCCCGAAGAAGGTAAAGACAGGCGGCCTCCCCTCCTCGGCCGAGGAGCCATCTCGCGCTGCCCTAGAAATCCACCCATCTCCTCCCCCCGCATCTCCTAGAGAGAAGGAGGTGAGTTCTCGCTTTTGTCCCTATTACCCCTTCATCCACATCTGTTTATTTACCATTTGCTTCTTCAGGGATCCCCCCGCACCTCTACGCCGACCAGAAAGTCCGAGGGATGATACCGTCGTTTACCTCGAAGACTCTAACTCACCACAACCTTCCACTCCTCCATTTAATCCTCCCAATGATAGGAAGGACTCTCAGGCCGCCGGGACCTCCCGCCATCTTGGTAAAAAACCTTCCCTCTCGCTTCTCTATCTCGCTCGCTACCCCCACACCCTCCTGCGAGAGACTTCCTTACTCTGCCCCTCGACTCCTTGCGTAGGTGCCCAGGCCGACTCGCCTACTAAGGAGCTCAGGCGATTCGCCATCTCGCCCCCTCCTCCTATAGACTAAATTGAAGACTACCTGGGCGACCCCATGGACCCGTTGGAGATGAAGCGCAAGATGAAAGAAAGAGATAGATCTTAACTTGCACTAGTTAGAGTTATATATGAATATATTAAGAAAAGAAAATAACATCACAAAAATAAAGAAAAGAAAGCAAGCAACACAAAAGACACAAGGATTATAGTGGATCCCCCCAACTGGGTATATCCACTCTTCTACCATCCTGGTAGGAATCCACTAGCAGGTTTTGATCAGGTGACTGTCACCACAAGATATATTTCCAGGCAGATCTCGCAACCCTTTGAGCTTTTGATTAGGTGCCCAACAACCAAGGGTTTACTTTTGAAGGGAGTAAAAACCCTGTACACGGGAAAGGGAAAGGAAATGATTTTGTCTTCTCTTTCTCTAATCAACAGTGAGAAGACTAGTGGATTTGATGATGTCAAAGCTCCCCCTAAAATGTTGAATGGTTCAGGAAAGATGGAAGCTTTGCTTCAAGGTGTAGGACTTTTGATTGATGATGTCTCCAGCAAGCTTCTTAGATTGATATGAATGTGTGTCTCTTGAAAAGCCTGGAGCAGATGGAGAACTCTGTGAATATGTTGATTAATGCAGAGTTCCTCCTTCTCTGTAAAAGGAAAAGCCTTCACTGTGTCTCTCCGCACTGTTCTGATTGTCATTTGTCTTTCTTGTCCTTTTTTTATATTTTCTCTGTCTTGAATTCAAACATTTGAATTCATTTGTCTTGATGATGGATGAAGCATTCCCGAGAGTAGAAGATGCTTTGGGAATTAATCCTGAATTAACTTCTAAAACTGCATATGTTTAATGTACCCTTTGAACGACTATTTCCATTAAGAATGTTCAACATTAAATGTCCGGGGCATTAATTGACTGTAATTAATCCTTAAGTTCATCTGCCAACTGTAAATAAATAGGCCTGGAATAACTGCACAGAATTCGTCGACCAGAGCTCGTAGATCATCGAGCTCAACTTCTATTTTCATGAAGCTGGGAATCTGACTTGAGTTCAGCGATCGTCGACCTGAACTTGGAGTTCGTCGAGCTCAGCATGATTTTGTCGAGCTGAACTTCTTGCTTGAGATCAGAGTTTGTCGACCTGAGTTCAGGGAAGGAAATCAGAGTTGGTTGACCATAGATCGACTTTCGTCGACCTGAGCTTGACTATCGTCAAACTGATTTTCTGAATTTGTCACAACTGCATTTCTTGGAATTCTTTCAGCAATTCTCTTGAATTATTCTAAGGAAAAACTGGAAATAAACCTATGACCCATGACTATACATTTTGGGTCAATCTAAATAATCCTAATAGTGATCTTTGCCCAAATCAGAACTAGGGTTCCAACAATCTCCCCCTATTTGGGTAAGGACACTATTTACACAAAAACAAATAAAATGCAAAGCAAAATAATCTGCCTGATTTATTAGAAATTTTTAGTAGATGTACACGATTGCTCTGAGAAATAAAATAAATAAAATAAAGCTATTGCTGCATCCTTCCAAGCAATTTCCTCTATATAAATAGAATAAACAATCTCTCCCTATATACTTGTCTTTGCCCAAATCTGAGTAGAATTTATAACCTAGTAGAATAAAAAGTCTCTCTCTACTGTTGTAGCCTTCCAAACAATCTCCCACTATATAACCACTGATGTATCCTCTGTATTGGTTGAGACTATAGCTTTTGATTACTATCAAATACCACTGTTCCTCTGTGTTAAGATAGGTCTTTTCCTGCAAAGAGAGGTTAGGAGTTCTGGACCCAGATTACCTTGCGTCCTGGTTCTCTCTTATAATAATTAGAAATAAAAGAATATCCAGGTTGATTTTTATAACCAAGTGGATGATATTTCCTAAGAGGGATTATCCACTCAATAAAAAGATTTGTAAAATATTGCGTTTGATTATAATTCTGAAGAGAATAAAAATTCCTGTTCTGAAATATTGAGTTCGACGAATTAAAGTAATTTCGTTGAAGTGAGTTCGATGAATGGTAGTGGTTTCGTCGATCTCTGCTTAGAGAACAATAGAAATTGTTTTCTCTATTCCACATTCGTCGACCTCTGTTCGACGAAACATATTTATTTCGACGAGCATAGATTCTTGACCAGTTAAGATTAAAATTTCTGTTCATAGTTCGTCGAGCTTTGTTCGACAAATGGTGTTGTTTTTGTCGAGCTCGGTCCGACGAATTATTTTGAACAAAAATTTTCTGAAGATTTTTAAGTTGATTTGCTTTATTCTTTTACAATTCTTCAGTATTTTTATTTATGTTCTCTAACTTTTCTTTTCCTTTAATTGATTCTAAATGACTAATTTGTTCAAGAGCATTCTTTAAATCTTGTTTGAGTTTTATATTTTTAGAAGATACATTATTTATATTCTCTCTGAGAAGTTTTATTTCCTTCTCAGATCGAATCAAATCTTCACACAATAATTTAAAATCAGTTTTAAATTTTTTTGATGAAAGATCAAGAGTAGAGATTACGTGATCTTCTTCTGATTCACATTCTGATTCTTCATCAGAGTCTGATTCTTCATCAGGATTGCTGCAGGAGGTATTTATTGCCATTAGGCAAAATTCTCTTGCTCTAGACTCTTCTTCATCTTCAGTTGTACAAGATGAAGCTTCAGAGTCACTCCAAGTTTCAGCATCAAATATTCTTTCCTTAGCTGATCTGGCAGCCATTACTGTGAGGGAGTCCCACATATCTTTTGCAGATGAACATTCAGCAACTTCCTGAAAAATGTCATCAGACATTTATTGTGAAAGAATGTTCATTGCTTGTACATCAGCAATCTACAGCCTTTTCTGGGCATCTGTCCATTGAGATGATGGAACAACATTGGTACTTATTGTTTCATGAGGTTGAGTTGGTCCTGACAAAATGGAATTAAAAATGTTTTCATCAATGGAGTTCATATAAAACCTAATCCTTATCTTCCATAGTGCAAGCTTATCTAGATTGCACATAGGTGGTCTGGTGCTTGAAAACTCTTCATTTTGTGCCATGATAAACTCTAAAGATGTATAAGATCTATCAGATCGTTTTGGTTCAGGTGTTAGCTTGTACAACCAAGAAAATAACCGGGCTCTGATACCAATTGAAAGAAAGGGATAGATCTTAACTTGCACTAGTTAGAGTTATATATGAATATATTAAGAAAAGAAAATCACATCACAAAAATAAAGAAAAGAAAGCAAGCAACACAGAAGACACAAGGATTATAGTGGTTCCCCCAACTGGGTACATCAACTATTCTATCACCCTAGTAGGAATCTACTAGCAGGTTTTGATCAGGTGACTGCCACCACAAGATCTATTTTTACTGAGATCTCGCAACCTTTTGAGCTTTTGATTAGGTGCCCAACAACCAAGAGTTTACTTTTGAAGGGAGTAAAAACCCTGTACATGGGAAAGGGAAAGGAAATGATGTTGTCTTCTCTTTCTCTAATCAACAAAGAGAAGACTAGTGGATTTGATGATGTCAAAGCTCCCACTGAAATGTTGAATGGTTTAGGCAAGATGTGAAAGATATGGTACCTAAACACCTAGAGGGGGGGGGGGGGGGTGAATAGGTGACCTAAACCTTTTCTCTTTTGTTTGGCAGCACAACAGTTTTTCACAGATTATTACAGTTAACAGCAATTACAGAAATCACATAGAAAAGCCACAACACAGCACAGCACAGCAGACACACTAATTTTATAGTGGTTCCCCAATCTTTGGGTACATCCACTTTCCCCCTTCGCCTATCTAGCAGTGTACTAGATTCGGCCAAACTTCTCCACTAACTCAGAACCAAACTAGGTTCCTACCTCAGGCCCAAAGCCTTACACTCAGCCAAAAGGCCTACACTCAGCCACCCAGGCCTACACTCAGCCAATTAAAGGCCTACACTCAGAGTTCTTCAACTCCTACACTCAGGCACCAAGCCCTACCCTCAGCCTTTATAAAATAGGCTTACAATCACTCAGATCCAATGGATCTTACAAGTTTAAAATAGAAATTACAAATGCTAACTCTACAACTCAGAAAGGATGAGAGGAGTTGAGAGTTTCTTGAAGAGTTCTTGGAAGAACTCAGCTTGATCCAAACTGACTTAGCTTTCTTCAAAGCTTCTTGAGTAGAACTGAATTAGTCTGAATCTTCTGCAGTTGATCCTTGATCTCTGCTTCTTGAAATCCAGATGACTCTGAATTGTTCTTCTCAGCCTTAGTTCCAAAGACTGAATCCTTGGTTGGAGCTCTCTCTCTCCAACTACTTAGATCTGCAGTTGGACTGCCTGATCTTCTTGTGTTGATCCTCTATGTATCACTTCTTGATTTAATCTGATCAACCCCTTCAGTTATTCTCACAACATGTAATGATAATGAACAACCTTCTATATTCTTCTGTAAACTATGGGTGCCTATTTATAGGCTTCCTTCATGGTAACCGGCTGATCCGGTTTATAACAGACTTTTGACTTCTCTGACAGTTGCTATAGACCGGCTGGATTGGCAGCTGTCATGTCAACCAGTTACTTCTTGAAATTCTCTAACTGTCAGTTAGTGTCGAGACTTTCTATTCTTAAGTGTCGACACTTATAGACCAAGTGTCGACACATGTTGTGTAAGTGTCGACACAAGTCTACAAGGTGTCGACACAATTCCTTGTATGTCTCGACACAGTTTCTTCTGCATGTGTCGACACTGAAATTGAGTGTCGACACAAGTACTTGTACTTCATCCTTTAACTGTATTCTTCTAAGTGTCGACACATCTCCTTTGTGTCGACACATCTTCATGTGTTGAAACTGTCAAGTGTCGACACTGATTCTTGGTGTCGACACAAGTCTTCATTCTTGATTCTTCAGCTGAGTGTCGACACATTCCCTTAGTGTCGACACTTATACTTAGAATATTTTACAAATTTTCTGTTCTTTGCTAAGTGTCGACACAGCTCCTTGTGTCGACACTTTCTTCAAGTGTAGAGTCTTCAACTAAGTGTCGACACATTGTGCTGAGTGTCGACACTTTCTTCAAGTGTTGACTCTTCTGATTTTGTGTCGACACATTGTGCTGAGTGTCGACACATTCTTCAAATACTGAGTCTTTAGCCAAGTGTCGACACATTGTGTTGAGTGTCGACACTTTCTTCCAGTGCTGAGTCTTCTGCATAGTGTCGACACACTGTGTTGAGTGTCGACACTTGTACTTGGAATCTGTAGACTTCTGCTGAGTGTCGACACTCACTTCAAGTGTCGACACTTTCTGGTGTAGACACAGCTCTTCTGGGTGTCGACACTTCTGCTAAGTGTCGACACAGCTTTTCTGCATTCTTCTACACTGAGTGTCGACACAGCTCCAAGTGTCGACACTTTCTGACTGGTGTCGACTCTTCTTCCCAGGTGTCGACACAATGACTCCAAGTGTCGACACTGCATGTCTGGGTGTCGACACAAGCTTTCTCAAGTGTCGACACTTTGCCTCTGGGTGTCGACACATGGACTTAGAAATTTTCAGCTCCAGTCCAGTGTATATCTAACCTGCACAAGTAACTCAAACAAACATCAAATACATTCTGATGTATATCATTGAGTTAGGTGAGGCTTCTTCAAATCAGGTACATTTGACCAATGTACCCAACAATCTCCCCCTATTTGGAGAAGTCATAACCCTTAGTCAATGATATACACCACTCATAATTTACAATTACAAAATGATGTAAAACATATAAATGACAACAGGGTAAACTTGAACATGTAATAAAGCACACATGTATACTTATAAAACATTGCAGAACAATTAAGAAACACACATATTTCAGAACATTCATACTATATTTAATATACTGTTCCAATAATGTTCCTTATACATTTTCAATGAAGTATTACAATGTTTTTCACTTAACAGATTACAACAAGCATCAAGTTAATTCCTAATCTAGTGCTGATCAGGTTCTTTAATAACAATGCCTTTTCCAGCTTTAACTTGAGCTTTCACAGCAGCAGCAGCAGCAGGCTCAGCTTCAGCAGTCTTCTTCCCTTTAGAGTCCTTCTTCTTCTGTTCTTCAGCCTTGATCTTTTGTCTTTCAAAATAATGATAGGGCTTAGGAAAGTACTTGCTAGGCTCCACAGCTGTTGGAGGTAGCTTTCCTAACTTAGCCTTCCTTCTAAATTGGACAATTGCTTCCTGCCTACTCTCATGCTTTCTCCATTCAGCCTCTGAGAACCACTTGTTCCTCTCATGGGCATTGTCCTTGGCAGCTTTCCAGGCTGTGAGAATTATGTTCCTAGAAGTAGGGCTCCATTGTTCAAAATCTGGCTTTTGCTCAGCAATTTCCCTAAACTTCTTCTTTGACAGCCTAGTTTCTTCTTCTTTGTCCAAAGCCTCTTGCATTGCAGCTGTGATAGGTTGAACAACCTTTTCCAGAATAATATTAGGCTTGCCAGCAGGTGGACTATACATTGTGCTAATATCTGCATGAATCATTTCAAAGTCTGGAGGTGGATAGATTACATCAGCCACTGCTTGTTGCTCACCTCCAAGATATGCTCCTTGAATGCCAGATTCACCTACTTCATTGTCATCACACAGGGGAGGATATCCAAGTGTAGCCCTTATAGAATTTGAAATCCATTTTGCATGCTCAGAACTGGCTTTGACTAACACTCTCTCCCCCTTTATGACTTCTTGGGCCACATGATCTCTCACATCATCTTTCTGAAATCTGATTTGGCTATCCAAATACCTTATGCCCTCTTTAAAGAAAGGTCTTAGCTTTGTAAGCTGTTCTGAGATGACCTTCTGTGAGTCTTTTATTGCAGTCTGGACAGCAGCAATCTCTGCTTGAAATATCTTATCAAAATCAGCCTTGGCAGCAGCAGTGGAGGTTGATGGTTCATCAGACTTTTCTTGATTTCAGTGACTATTGCATTGTGAGATGCAGTCAGATTATCATTCATTCTCAACTGATTTTCCAGCACATAGCCTTGCTTGAGTGCTATATCATCCACTTTCTCTTTAATTGTTTCTTGATGTTTAGCCAGATATACCACAGCATTAGCACCCTTGGTAAAATTATCAGTCATCTCCTTTTATTAAGGTTCATTTCAAACCTTATTGACTTCATTTCCTGTCCCAGATCAGATTGGAGAGCTTTGTGTCCTTCATCAACATAAGTTTCCAAGGCCTTCCTTTGTTCATCCATCTTGATTTGCAAGGCAAGCAATAGAGCACTGTAATCAGTGGATGGTGATTGTTGAACTAAGGAATGCTGAGCAACTGTTTGTAGAGCCTTCTTATAGCTCTGGCTCCTTCTCTTAAATACAAAGAACTTCTTTTTCTGAGCTTGCTCAGCTTCATCATCTTCAGATTCAGATGTACTTGCTATATCCACCCTATCCTTAGGGCTGGATGGTTTTTCAGTATGCACATCTTGTGCCTTCTCAGTATCTAGCCTTATAGGCTCTTCTTGAATATCCAAAGTCTCCCCCTCAGCAACAGCATCCTTCACTGCATCAGCAGCAGTCTTTTCCATATCAAAATCTTCTTGATCTAAGTTCAAAAAGAGATCTTCCATGGTATACTCTGCTGGAGACTGTGCAGGAGATGTACTTGGTTCTTCAACCACTTGATCAGATACCACAACAGATGTGTCTGGAAGAACAACATCTGGTTCTTGGTGTGCTGGCTGATATTGCTGATGGTCATCAGACAAATCAGAATTTATTATAGAAAAATTGAAAGTTTTAAGGTCAACAAGTACCTCTTGAATGAGGAGGGTGGCTTGTTCACTCTCCAGTGTAGATGGTACTGCTACACCTGGAAGCTCCCCCTGAATGTCAGCTGCCTCCTGAGGAGCAGGTGTCTTCTCTGCAGTCACATCAACTGGACTTTCAGGAGTGAAGACCACATGTTCTTCACTGCCTGAGCTGCTGGAGGTCTCTTGAGGCACAGCAGCTGTCTTCCTCTTCTTCCTGGGAGGAGAGTCTCTCTTAGAAGCTTGTTTCTCAGGGGTGGCCAAGTCCTTTGACACCAGCACCCTTTCCCATCTTGAGAATATCCTGGAGTCCATTCTCCTCATATGATTGATCTTTGTTCCTGCTGCAGAGCTCATTACCTCTGGAATTGATCCAGCCAGGTAGAGACTTATTATCCTGCCCAGATTGGGCTTCTTCAGGCTTTCTTTTACTTTCTCATAAACCACCATTGACCAATCTGTCTTCAGAGTGAAGATGATTCTGGTCATGATTTCAAACATGGAGGCAGACACCCTGTCATGCCCTCCTGGTTTGCTCAGGATTACCTTGCCCACTACTTCAGACAAGAACTTGCCTTGATTGTTCATCCCCTTCCTGTTGAAGACTGATCCCACCTTCATCTTTGGATCCAGGCCACACCAAGTAAGAGCTTCCCTGGTCTTAGAAGCAGTTACTTCCTCTTCTTCTTGAATCTTAGGTAGCTGAAGTACCTTTCTTAAAGACTTGGGTGATAGTTTGACCTTGGTGCCATGCACCCTTGACTTAATCCTGAAGCCTGAGTCATCTATGGTCGCACCAGAAAGGAATTCAATGACTTCCTTCTTCCAGATTTTCGTTGGTTCTGAAACCAAGAACTCCAATCCTGAATTGGCAATTAGGGTTATCACTGATTTGAATTCCTGATCACTGTCGTCGAAGGCGCCTCGCACGAGCTCATAGCCCTCGTTGACGTTCTCTTCCAGCTTGGGAGCCATTAGGGTTTGAAGATTTAGTCTTGAGATGAGAGAAATGTCGACACAAGAGTTTAGGTCTCGAAACTTTGAAAGCGTGTCGACAAACACAAACAGAACCCTATTTATACCTTTCTTGTTTGAAGACGAACAGGCGGGATGAATTTCTAATGATGTGTCGACACTGTCAATAAGTGTCGACACTGACTTATAATGTCTCGACACTCATGTGTCGACACAAATTTAGTCAACAGATTTTATGTGTCGACACTTGGTTAAGTGTCGACACCACTATACTCGACATGTGTCGAGACTTTACTTAGAAAAATTCTGAGTAAAACTTAAGTGTCGACACTTTATTGGATGTGTCGACACCTACTCGACATGTGTCGACACTAACATTCTGAAGTGTCGACACTAACTTCCTAGATGTGTCGACACCATTTTCCTGAAGTGTCGACACTTACTATTCTGTGTCGACATAGACTTGTCTATGTGTCGACACCTTTTTACTTAGCCAATTTTTGTTCTGTATACTTAGTCTAAGTTTATCATACCTAGTTCAATTTTGAACCTATTAAACTTAGCTTCTTCTAAGGGCTTAGTGAACATATCAGCTATCTGATTATCTGTTTTAACATATTCAAGTGCAATATCATTTCTTTCTACATGCTCCCTAAGAAAGTGATATTTAATCTCAATATGTTTAGTTCTACTATGTGATACAGGATTATTAGCTATGGAAATAGCACTAGTAGAATCACAATAAAGTGGAGTTCTACTTACCTGACATCCATAGTCTTCTAGCTGATGTTGAATCCACAGAAGTTGAGCACAGCAACTTCCTGCAGCTACATATTCTGACTCAGCTGTGGAGATGGCCACACTGGTTTGCTTCTTACTACTCCATGAAATGAGTCTTCCACCTAGGAATTGACAGGATCCAGTAGTGCTCTTTCTATCTTCTTTGCATCCTGCAAAGTCTGCATCTGAATAACCTGTTAGATCAAAATCTCCATTCCTAGGGTACCAGAGGCCTAGATAAGGTGTGCCCTTTAGATATCTCAAGATTCTCTTGACTGCAGTCAAGTGAGACTCTTTAGGGCAGGCTTGATACCTGGCACAAACACATGTAGCATACATAATGTCAGGTCTACTTGCAGTCAAGTAAAGTAGGGAGCCAACTATCCCTCTATACAAGGTTTCATCCACAGGTTTCCCTGCATCATCCTTGCTTAGAGACATACTTGACCCCATAGGAGTCTTCATGGTACTGGAGGAATCCATACCATATTTCCTTATGAGTTCTAGGGTGAACTTAGACTGACATATGGATAATCCACTTTCAGTCTGTTTAACTTGGAGACCCAAGAAAAACTTCAGCTCTCCCATACTACTCATTTCAAATTGACTCTGCATAAGCTTTGCAAACTTTTTGCAAAGGCTACTTTCAGTAGACCCAAATATAATGTCATCTACATATATTTGGACAAGTATTACTTTGCCTCTAGATTCCCTAAGGAATAGAGTCTTATCTATTTTCCCCCTTGTGAACTTGTTCTCAATGAGGAAACTAGATAGGGTTTCATACCAAGCTCTAGGAGCTTGCTTTAACCCATACAATGCTTTCCTAAGTCTATAGACATAATGTGGAAGAGTAGGATCAACAAAACCTGAAGGCTGCTCCACATATACTTCTTCTTTTAAATTACCATTAAGGAATGCTGACTTCACATCCATTTGGTATACTTTGAATCCTTGGTAGGTTGCATAGGCCAAGAACATCCTGATGGCTTCCAGTCTGGCTACTGGAGCAAAGGTTTGATCAAAATCAATACCTTCTTCTTGCCTATATCCTTTTGCAACCAATCTTGCCTTATTCTTAATGATGACTCCTTGTTCATCTAACTTGTTTCTGTAGATCCATTTTGTTCCTATCACATTGTGATCTTTAGGCTTAGGAACTAAGTCCCAAACCTTGCACCTCTTGAACTGGTTTAGCTCTTCTTGCATAGCTTCAGTCCACTGTGGATCTTGTATTGCTTCTTCAAATTTCTTTGGTTCTATTTGAGACAGAAAACTTGAATATACTGCAGCATTCTGATTTCTGCTCCTTGTCTGAACACCTTGTCTTGGATCTCCAATGATCAGCTCCACTGGATGATCTCTTAGATGCCTGTTGGCTGGAGGCATCCTTACTTCTGGTTGTACTTCTTCAGCATCTTCATTATGCTGAGTTCCTTGTACTTCTTCAGCTTCTGGTACATGTAGTTCTCCCCCTGGACATGAGCCATCTTCTTCTCTTGCTGTCTTGCAGCAGGTACATCTTCCATGGTTAGCTTGTCCATCTTCTTAGAAAGACCTGAGGGGCTGCACACACTACTAGACAACTCATTGTTAATTAGTTGTGACTCATCAAAAACTACATGCACAGACTCCTCTACAACTTGTGTAGTCAAGTTGTAGACTCTATAAGACTTACTATTACTGCTGTACCCAACAAACACTCCCTCTTGGGATTTGGCAGCAAACTTAGTTAAGTAAGTCTTCCCATTGTTAAGTATGAAGCATTTACAACCAAAAATCCTGAAATAGGATAGATTTGGTTTCCTGCCTTTCACTACTTCATAAGGGGTCTTGTTTAACCTTTTAGTGATGGTAGCCCTATTTATCACATGGCATGCAGTGTTTACTGCTTCAGCCCAGAAATATTCTGGCAGTGATGAATCACTTAATAGAGTTCTACCAGCCTCTATCAAGGTTCTATTTTTCCTTTCAGCAATGCCATTTTGCTGAGGTGTTCTAGGTGAAGAGAATTCTTGAAATATCCCATAGTCTTCACATAATTTTGTCATGCTTTCAGATTGAAACTCTGTACCATGGTCACTTCTAATTTTGACCACTGTACAGTTCAATTCATTCTGAATTTGCTTAACAAAACTGTGGAAGACACTAGGTGTTTCAGATTTCTGCTTTAAGAAGAACACCCAGGAAAACCTTGAGTAGTCATCAACAACTACAAAGGTGTAGACCTTCCTACCTAAGCTGTGAACTGGCATTGGACCAAATAGATCCATATGCAAGAGGTATAAACACCTCACAGCATCCTTGTTGTCAATGCTTCTAAAGGTGGATTTAGTCTGCTTGCCCTTTTGACAAGCTGAGCAAATGCCATCTTTGACACACTTACTTGAGGACCATTCCTCACTAACTCTTTACTAAAGAGTTTGCCAATAGTCTTGTAATTAAGATGAGCAAGCCTCTTGTGCCACTTGACACATTGAGAGACTGTCTCATCAGCTACAAGACAAACTGGAGAACTATTGTTCTCAACCATAATGTCTAAACAATAGACATTTCTCTTCCTATAACCTGTCAAAATGATCTTTTGATCACTTGACCTCTTGATATGACAACCATTTTTAACAAATGAGATGTCATACCCTACATCACTTAATTGACTTATACTAATGAGGTTATGTTTCAAACCTTTAACATAAGCCACTTGAGTAATGGTAACAAGGTTAGAAGAAATGTTACCAAACCCTTTGATGATTCCTTTTTCAGAACCACCAAAGGTCACCTTTGGACCATTTTTGATTAGGGATGTAGTCCTTCAGTAGTCCCCTAGTTCCAGTCATGTGTCTGGAACATCCACTATCCAAGTACCATGTAGGGGTATGGCCACTTGGATTCTCCTGCAAAACAAATTAATGAACCTTAGAACCCAAAGTAAACTTGGGTCCTTGGTGATTGTTAGTTTGCAAATTGACATAGCTACCTGCTGTCTTTCCAACAGGTAACTTGCTACTCAACTTGGCACTGGCATTGTGCCAACAATCCAAAGCAAAGTGGCCAACCTTGCCACAGCACCAACATTCAAATTTGTTGTACCTTTGCTTAGGTTCTGACTTAGCTGTCTTAACTACAGCAGTCTTGTTGAATGTTGGGGCTTTGCCCTTGGACTTGGACTGATCCTGAACAGTCCTAGCTGGATTAACAAAACCCAGTCCAGTCTTTCCTTTATGATGAACAAAATCATCAATCAAGGGTAGCACTGATTTAGGTTTTGAATACCTAGCTGCTAGCTCTTTCTCCTTCTGAAGATTAATCTCCAGTTTCTTAATTTGATCATTCTTAAATGTAATAGTACCCATCTGAATCACAGTAATGTGTTTCAGCCTGGCCACTTCATTCAGTTTTTGATCATAATTCTTCTCATAATCTGTTGCAGCTGCCTTGAGATCAGCAATTTCCTTGGCCAAATTTTTGGCTAGGGTCTTGCTTTTCTTATAGGCTTGCAATAGTACTTGATATTCATCTAGGAGTTGATGAATATCTCCCTCAGACTCAGATATATTCTCATCACTTGATGAAGAATAATCTGACTCTGAACTAGAACTGGAATCAGAACTTTGAGTTAGACCTTGTACCTGACTGGGTCCTGGCTGCTCCAGGTTTTTGGTACTTTCAGTCAAAGCCATCAGTCCTTGGCTTTGACAGTCTTCTTGCTCATAGATAGATTCCATGATCTGCATAAACTCTTCTTCTTCCTCAGCAAATAGCCCAATATAGGCTTCAGCATCTGTCTCAGTGTCTGAAGAAGACATATCTGAAAGAGTCTTCTCATTCTTTGCAACAAAGGACTTTTCCTTCTTTCCTTTGAAGTGAGTTTTCTTTTTGTCACTGGATTCCTTCCTTCTTTCAGGACAGTCTGCAATAACATGGCCCTGTCTATTGCAGCAGTAACAAATTATCTTGGATCCAGTTGCCTTACTAGTCTTGGTCCTTTTCTTGTCCTTCTTTGAAGGCTTCTTTTCCTGATACTGAACCTCTTTCCCTTTGGAAGATGAAGGTCTAGACCTCCACTGTTTCTTCTTAAGGAACTTCTGAAAATGTCTGGTGAATGCAGCAAAGTCTTCATCACTTTCACTGCTTGTAGATTTTGTACTTTCTGACTCTTCAGATTCTGATTCAACTACCTCAGGAGGAGGAGTTGATGACTTGGTCCTGCTCTTTCTGGGTACATCTGACTTAAAGCAACAGTCTTTTCTCTGTATTCAGTCCTTGTTGACTTTTCTTCTTCTTTTCTCACTGACAATTGCATCTCATAAGATAACAACTTGCCAAAAAGTGTGGGAGGAGGAATTTCTCCCAACTTTGCCATTTCTCTGATGGCACAGATCTTGGTGTCCCAGTCTTTGGTGAGGGACCTTAAGAATTTATCATTCAACTCATAGTTTGTGAACTCTCTTCCATATGACATGAGTTCATTTACAATTCTATAAAATTTCTTGTAGCATTCAGTGATGCTATCTCCTCTTCCTTGCCTAAAGCTCTCATATTCTTGATTAAGCAAGGACTTCCTATCTTGCCTTACTTCTTCAGAACCTTCCATGTAGACAATGAGGGTATCCCACATTTCTTTTGCAGTTTTACAGTGAATAAGGTTCTGGAAGGTGGCATCATCAATTGCACTAACTATGATGTTCTGTGCCCTTTTGTCCATAGTTGCTAGGACAATCTCATCCTTGGTCATTTCAGAGAAATCCTTTGGAGTCCTCTGATTTGCATCCAATACTGAAATCTTCATGGGCACATATGGCCCTTCTTTGACTGTGATGTATATTCTAGGGTCAGAGGCCTCCATAAAAGCCTAACCCTCTCTTTCCAGATCCCAAAGATCTCTTTTCTGCATATAGGTAGTTTCATTGAACCCAACTCCTTATGATTCTCTGAAGAACCCATGTTCTTGATTTTCTTGAAACTGTTTCCTGTTTTCTGACTTATACTGAATTTGCCAAACTGGATCTCCTCAGACAGTTAGTCCTGATTTTGAGGAACCTCCCTCTGATACCACTTGAAAGATATGGTACCTAAACACCTAGAGGGGGGGGGGGGGTGAATAGGTGACCTAAACCTTTTCTCTTTTGTTTGGCAGCACAACAGTTTTTCACAGATTATTACAGTTAACAGCAATTACAGAAATCACACAGAAAAGCCACAACACAGCACAGCACAGCAGACACACTATTTTATAGTGGTTCCCCAATCTTTGGGTACATCCACTTTCCCCCTTCGCCTATCTAGCAGTGTACTAGATTCGGCCAAACTTCTCCACTAACTCAGAACCAAACTAGGTTCCTACCTCAGGCCCAAAGCCTTACACTCAGCCAAAAGGCCTACACTCAGCCACCCAGGCCTACACTCAGCCAATTAAAGGCCTACACTCAGAGTTCTTCAACTCCTACACTCAGGCACCAAGCCCTACCCTCAGCCTTTATAAAATAGGCTTACAATCACTCAGATCCAATGGATCTTACAAGTTTAAAATAGAAATTACAAATGCTAACTCTACAACTCAGAAAGGATGAGAGGAGTTGAGAGTTTCTTGAAGAGTTCTTGGAAGAACTCAGCTTGATCCAAACTGACTTAGCTTTCTTCAAAGCTTCTTGAGTAGAACTGAATTAGTCTGAATCTTCTGCAGTTGATCCTTGATCTCTGCTTCTTGAAATCCAGATGACTCTGAATTGTTCTTCTCAGCCTTAGTTCCAAAGACTGAATCCTTGGTTGGAGCTCTCTCTCTCCAACTACTTAGATCTGCAGTTGGACTGCCTGATCTTCTTGTGTTGATCCTCTATGTATCACTTCTTGATTTAATCTGATCAACCCCTTCAGTTATTCTCACAACATGTAATGATAATGAACAACCTTCTATATATTCTTCTGTAAACTATGGGTGCCTATTTATAGGCTTCCTTCATGGTAACCGGCTGATCCGGTTTATAACAGACTTTTGACTTCTCTGACAGTTGCTGTAGACCGGCTGGATTGGCAGCTGTCATGTCAACCAGTCACTTCTTGAAATTCTCTAACTGTCAGTTAGTGTCGAGACTTTCTGTTCTTAAGTGTCGACACTTATAGACCAAGTGTCGACACATGTTGTGTAAGTGTCGACACAAGTCTACAAGGTGTCGACACAATTCCTTGTATGTCTCGACACAGTTTCTTCTGCATGTGTCGACACTGAAATTGAGTGTCGACACAAGTACTTGTACTTCATCCTTTAACTGTATTCTTCTAAGTGTCGACACATCTCCTTTGTGTCGACACATCTTCATGTGTTGAAACTGTCAAGTGTCGACACTGATTCTTGGTGTCGACACAAGTCTTCATTCTTGATTCTTCAGCTGAGTGTCGACACATTCCCTTAGTGTCGACACTTATACTTAGAATATTTTACAAATTTTCTGTTCTTTGCTAAGTGTCGACACAGCTCCTTGTGTCGACACTTTCTTCAAGTGTAGAGTCTTCAACTAAGTGTCGACACATTGTGCTGAGTGTCGACACTTTCTTCAAGTGTTGACTCTTCTGATTTTGTGTCGACACATTGTGCTGAGTGTCGACACATTCTTCAAATACTGAGTCTTTAGCTAAGTGTCGACACATTGTGTTGAGTGTCGACACTTTCTTCCAGTGCTGAGTCTTCTGCATAGTGTCGACACACTGTGTTGAGTGTCGACACTTGTACTTAGAATCTGTAGACTTTTGCTGAGTGTCGACACTCACTTCAAGTGTCGACACTTTCTGGTGTAGACACAGCTCTTCTGGGTGTCGACACTTCTGCTAAGTGTCGACACAGCTTTTCTGCATTCTTCTACACTGAGTGTCGACACAGCTCCAAGTGTCGACACTTTCTGACTGGTGTCGACTCTTCTTCCCAGGTGTCGACACAATGACTCCAAGTGTCGACACTGCATGTCTGGGTGTCGACACAAGCTTTCTCAAGTGTCGACACTTTGCCTCTGGGTGTCGACACATAGACTTAGAAATTTTCAGCTCCAGTCCAGTGTATATCTAACCTGCACAAGTAACTCAAACAAACATCAAATACATTCTGATGTATATCATTGAGTTAGGTGAGGCTTCTTCAAATCAGGTACATTTGACCAATGTACCCAACAAGATGGTAGCTTTGCTTCAGGGTGTAGGCCTTCAGATTGATGATGTTTCCAGCAAGCTTCTTAGAATGATATGAATGTGTGTCTCTTGAAAAGCCTGGGACCAGATGGAGAACTCTGTGAATATGTTGATTAATGCAGAGTTCCTCCTTCTCTGTAAAAGGAAAAGCTTTCACTGTATCTCTCCGCACTGTTCTGATTGTCATCTGTCTTTCTTGTCCTTTTTTTATATTTTCTCTGTCTTGAATTCAAACATTTGAATTCATTTGTCTTGATGATGGATGAAGCATTCCCGAGAGTAGAAGATGCTTTGAGAATAATCCTGAATTAACTTCTGAACTGCCCATATTTAATGTACCATTTGAACGACTATTTCTATTAGGAATGTTCAACATTAAATGTCCTGGGCATTAATTGACTGTAATTAATACTTAAGTCCATCTACCAACTGTAAATAAATAGGCCTGAATAACTGCACAGAATTCATCGACCGGAGCTCGCAGATCGTCGAGCTCAACTTTCTATTTTTGTCAAGCTGGGAATCTGACTTGAGTTCAGCGATCATCGACCTGACTTGGAGTTCGTCAAGCTCAGCATGCTTTTGTCGGATGAATTCTTGCTTGAGACAGAGTTCGTCGACCTGAGTTCAGGGAAGGAATATCAGAGTTTGTCGACCTTAGATCGACTATCGTCGACCCGAGTTCGACTATCGTCGAACTGATTTTCTGACTTTGTCAAACTGCATTTTTTGGAATTCTTTTAGCATTCTCTTGAATCTTAGAAGGCAAAACTGGAAATAAACCTATGACCCATGACTATATATTTTGGGTCAATATAAACAATCTAATAGTGATCCTTGCCCAAATCAGACTAGGGTCCAACACAAGACAACAGATGTTCCGAAGCACCGCGCATCATCTGCGAGCTGGATCAGGACAAGCAGGCGGCTGATAGGCGAATTGAATTGCTAGAGATTTAGTGCGCTCGCTTGTCTTCCGAGGTTGGAGTCGAGATAGAGGTTGATGGACCAAACCTCATTCCATTATCATCGAGGCCGACATGTAGCTCGTCCCTTGCGCGCCATGGGCTGAAGCCGTTTCGCGCCTGCCACATTCACGTAGGCCCCCCTGCACGGGGGCTAGCGGGTGGTCGCTGGAATGGCACCGGTATTGAAGACCTCCCTGCTCGTCCTGCTTTATTAATCCGTCCCGCTCCTCTTTTTTTTGTTTTTTGCCCCTTAATGCTGTAATAATTTTGTAACATATTATGCTACCATCTTGCAGTAACCTAGTTTCTGGAGAAACATGTGCCATCC